>PIJE02000144.1:327698-365576 GCA_002895965.2 Coryphaenoides rupestris
AATGTCTATACCCATCTGGTGTAAGACCACTAGCAGGTCAAACACGAGACCAACTAAAGATAGTAAGACTTTGTGTGTGTGTGTGTGTGTGTGTGTGTGTGTGTGTGTGTGTGTGTGTGTGTGTGTGTGTGTGTGTGTGTGTGTGTCAGAATGCCTCCTCCATGATGCTGCAGGCATCATTAAAAGGAGAGCTGGAGACTAACCAGCAGCAACTAGAAAGTTGCAAGGTAGAGTTTTCCTCAGTTTCCATTCTCACAATTAGCATGGCTCTGCTTTCTCTGATCTTCCTGAAGGTTCTATGGAGTTTTTACTTTTGTTCATTAAAATGTGTGCATTGTCACATGTATAGGAGGGATGGGCATGTACAACAGGGTCAAATCACTATAGTTATTTATATTTATGTACATTTTTGTGTACTATATTTTCTATTTCTCCTGAACAATTTTCATGGTGGTCACAATTCCCCTTCAGGATTAATAAAGTGCTCTAAATCTAATCGGTCTAACTAAATGCGCTGTTAACTCATGGCAACTAGTAGCATAAGCAGCATGAACCAAATGCTTGTTTGAGGAGAGAAGCAGTGGCAAAAAACACCTTAAATTATCAGGAAGTGCCGATAATCTCGCCGCGTGCCTACAGTAAAGGTGTGCGGCTTAACATTGGCGTGTGCGTGCGTTGTCTTTTTAGATCGAGGTGAGCGAGTTGATGGCCGAGCGGCACCGCCTGCAGGAGCAGCTGCGGTGTGCGGTCGAGCAGCACCAGAGGACGGCGAGCTCTCTGCAACAACGCATCAGCAACCTCCAGCAGGAGTGTGAGGTGTCTAAGGTATGTGCATCGCTCTCTCCCTCCCATCTCCCTCTCCCTTCCGTCTCCCCGTGTGGGAGGAAGGGGGGGGGGCGGGCGGTGTGAGAGGCTTGTTTGTGTACGGTGGTATTGACGCGGGACAATCCATCAACTACACTATTACCGGAGTGCACTTTCTCTCCATCACTCCTACATCCCCCCCCTCCCCCCCAGTGCTGTTGGTGTTTTACCTTCTCTGTTCGTCCTGTGTAAACTGTAAGCCCATGCCTCGTTTTCACGCGGCATTCCTGTCTTGTACCTCCTACAATCTTCTCGTCAGCTGTAACAATATATTGTTTTAAATTAATCACCATTATATATCAACCATTGTATTTATATTTTAATTAATATGTGTATGTATGTATGTGTGTATGTATGTATGTGTATATATATATATATATATATATATACACATACATACAGTATATACCCCATATACTGTATCATACCTGTTATTGTGATTACGAAGTGTTACCTAAAAACAGGTAAATAAATATATATAGATAAACACTAATGAGGTTAGATCGAGCAGCAATTAAGAAGCTTACTCCAGAGCAGCAGGGGTTGACACAGCAGGACCTACCCTGGCACATTGCAAACCAATGCAGAAGCATTACTTAAGTGCACCGGAGTCTTTCTTGTAGTCAGCATTGCCTTGTCCAATAGCGATGGAAATGGTGAATTTAGAACTCTGCTTTAAGCTGGAGTTTACTGATCTGTTTCAAGCGTTTCAAGTGTTCTATTGTAGTGGCAGAATTTGGTTCAGAAGCTGTAACAGATAATTGTCTCCGCCAGACATTCCCCAGGCGAGCAACACACCCGCTCGCTCTGGAAATTCATTTTAACGAAACCTTGTTTGTGCTATTGTGTCTTTGTTGTTTGCAGGCAGAGCTGGTGTCAACAACGGGGGACTTTGAGAGTTATAAAGTGCGTGTCCACAATGTGCTCAAACAGCAGAAGAATAAGGCGACGTTGCAGAGCGACAGTGAACCCGTCAAGTTGGAAAGGTGAGGACCACGGGGATTTCAACCTAAGATGAACGCTTTCATGAGGGAGGCATGTAAGCATTGCTAGAGAGACGGAGTGCATAGCTTTTATTCAAAAAGCTCAAAGCTAATTTGATAGGTTGATAGTCGAACACGCATCACCCATTGTGTATTTAGTCAAGTTTGACAGCTGGAGTATGTACTTTGGCCAGGGTTTCTTAATAAGTAAATCAGGTGATACAAGCCGCTTTAGTTATGATTAGTTAGGTTACGTTAAAACATCTATTCCCATACCTCCTGATCAGAGCCTGAATATTTACCATTTACCTCCTGATCAGAGCCCAAATATGTCGCAAAATAATAGGTGTCGAAAAACATCTTCACGAAGATGTACGCTGTGCCCATGCTTTGGTGCCGTTCTTCCACTGCTGACTAAATGTGCATTCGTAGTGCCAAGCCAAATACATTCAGCTGCAGAGCCACACGCATTAATTAATTTTGAATAATCTCCCACCCGCAGAACGCTAACAGGGGGCAGATTTGTGACTGGAAACAAAGTCTCCCAGGCAACAACAAGAAGTTGGGCAGAATTCAACAAATGTGTTATTAAGTCACCAAGTGCAGATATAGTGTTGCCAAATTCACATTCTAGAATAACTAGTAAATATGTTCTAACGTGTTGACGATGCACTCAAGATGCTGTAAAGACTCAACAAATCACAGATTTCAGTGACCTTTTACGTCACAGAACCACCATTTTGCCTTCGCTCATCGAACAGGTTTGACCATGTACTCAAATTGCTGCTCTTCACAGTGTAGTACGTATCTACCCGACTTGGGGCTATCAAGGTTAATACTCCTTGTATTTATCATTGTTTTTATTCAAAATCCCTTTTTAATGATCATCTACATAACACAGTTGTACAATTCAATTGTTGTAATGGTGTTCCGCTGCTGTATTCTATTGAAAAGAACGTGTCCAATACAAAATTCACAAAACCAATAACTACAGTATCATTTATAAAGTTGTATTTATTTATTTGTTTCTGTGTTTGTTTTTTTTTGTGTAGAGAGCAGCTCTCCTCTCAGGTGGATCAGCTACGAAGGCGGCTAACGGAGAGCCAGCAGGGCCTGCAGAGCAGCGCGGCCGAGCTGCAGCAGCTGCAGGGCGAACACGACACCCTGCTGGAGCGCCACAACAAGATCCTCCAGGAGACTGTCAGCAAGGAGGCGGAGCTCCGTGATCGGTGAGGCCGACCGGACGAAGGGAGGGAAGGAGCCGGAGGGCCAATCAAATGACGTCACTGAGTTTCACAGCTCAAACTTGGGCGAATGTTCACGGCGCATTTTCTACGCGTTTCTGGGGTGGCTTGGACTACTTTTTGATTTGTCATGATCGTATGTGAATACCGTGCGTAATCAGAAGGGAACGGAGCTCCTCAGAGACAACCTCTGTTTGATTTCATAGTCTATATTAATTATGGTATATATTTATATATTAATATTAATAGTACTTGCATTGTTTAGCATATTGTATGTTCTTAGATGTTGGTAATGAGCTCAGAATGACAATCTGCTCTTATCCCAGCTATTATGCAATTATGAAACCACAGCGATATACTGTATATTGCAGTCTCCTTCAACAAATGTACTCTTTGTAAGTCGCTTTGGATAAAAGCGTGTGCCAAATGCCCTAAATGTAATGTAAATGTATATTATATTAGCCTTATAGGGGATATATATATTTTCCGACAAATTGAATGCAGATGCTGACATGAAGGGACGCCCACATTGTCGTCTTGGTATTGTGAAGAGTTCATGTTTGTAGGGCGGGCGATCATTTAGCAGAGGTGTTGCTCCTCGCCTGTTATTATGACTGCTGTTGGAAACCCTGATGAGCCAATTCATTATTTTGTGAGAATATAAAACACAAAAGGCACACAACAAGAGGCATCATTGAGGATATATGATTTTGCAGTGTGATTGGTCTGGACTAATGAATCACATTCGACTATGAAGTATGTTAGTGGAGGACACCCCTCGTAGCGACCCTATGGATTCTAACCTGCGGTCGTTTTTCTCCATGCTATTCCATCTCTCGCAAGCTACTTTCCTGTCCAGTCCAGAAAAAAAGGCAAAAAATCCTGAAAGTGTACCTACCTACTACTCTGTGCTTGTGATGTGCACATGAAATAAACAACAAATAAATAAGAACTTCTTTCTTCCAGGCTTCTTGCGGTGCAGTCAGAGAACATGTCTTTGCGTACTGAACAAGCGCAGGCCCAGGCAGAGCTGCAGTCCCAGGCCGAGGCCCAGAGGCAGGCCTTCCGGGAGCAGGTGAGGCACCTGCAGGAGGAGCAGCGAGCCACCGTGGAGACCCTGCAGGGCCAGCTGAGCCGGCTGGAAGAGCAACTCTTTGCCACACAGAGCCAGAATGGTAAGAAGCAGCCGCATATCGGCAATATTCTGGCAATAACCGTGCATGATGTTTAACCATATAACTGTCAGTCTAATAATGACACACTGGGATGAAAGGACACGATTGCAGTTCATTAAGATGTATTGCGAAATTATCAGTATAGATTGACATACAAAATATTTTATAATTTAGGTTTATTAAATATTTGTTATCAATATTGTTGACGTTTATTTCAATACAATACTGTGTACAATAATTGGTTGTAGTTGGTTGAACTTGAACTAGCATGGGCCAATGACAACTTGCCTTTACCAATCAGTGTCTTTGAGGATTTGTGCCCGAACACCTTCAATAGTGTTAATGCTTTTCTCTCCTAGAAATCAATAATCTGGGTCAGGGTGATTATTATGGATGGGATGCAGCAGGGTATTCTCTGGTTTTGATCTCATCCATTGTTGTTGTAGTTTGTCTGACTGTGGGGAAAATGCAATAGAATAACTCAGTGCAGGCAGATAGAGTTGGTGTCCTGTTGACAAAACATGCACTTGCATGACAGCGTTTAAAAGTCACAAAGATGAATGTCTTTGAGGGGTTTGTTTTGGTAGTAGCAGCGACACCCCAAGGTCTTTCATCACCTCCCACACAGCAGAACCCACAAACAGTTCTCTTGGTAGAATGACTAACATTGGCTACGGTGGTCAGTCTCGCATGCAGTCTAGACACCATCAGTATGGCATTGGGAAGGGATCTGCTCTTGTCCCACACCTGGGCATTGCATTGCACTTTTGTTCACAATGAAAAGTGATATATAATGTGAAATGCATCATTATTGTTATTATATTAATAAGAAGCTCACCCACAGGCATTTGGAGATGTTCATTCATGGAACATTTTACATAAATACAAACGTAATTATTACTGAACTACTACTTTCAAAAACTCCATCTTGCGTTTCTGCTCTGTTTCAAGATACCATTGTATGTCTGCCCATTCAGCACCTATTGCTCTCTTAACGACCACCCCTGTAAGGAGTAAAGAGTTGGATTTGTGGATTTTGTCAAAGTTGTTTTAAAGGGGATGTAGGATGGTAAAATGTGGCCTGTGTGACACCAGAGGCACTTGACTTCAGACACTTGTTACGCGGTAGGTACACTGCCATGATGTGGATACTGGGAAACCGGGAGCACTAGATTGCAACGTTTGGCTTTTGGCTGATCTTGACTTTAGTGCATCAGTCACCATCTTTATTTCCTTCCAGTCTCCCCCCACACACTCCCCTTCTCTCCTCCTTTGCAAGTTAGATTACAAGTATTCAGTTCCCCTAAAATCATTGGTTGCTACAGAAATCCTCTAGAAACTTCTGACCCATTAACTGCTGACTGACGAGAGTTGTTCCTCACGCCTTCCTTCCTCCCACCCAGGTTCTCCGTCCATCCAGTCCAGCCGTAAGCCCCGGTTGTCTGACCTTCAGCGCAGATCCCCGGACCTGGGTCAAGGCGGGTCCTGGAGTATAGACCTCCAGACCACATCCCGGGAGGAGGCCGAGGGCATGGAGAAACCCCAGACGGAGAACCCCCTGCCGCCGCACACCCATCTGCAGTCCTTGGAGCAGCTGCTCGGCTCCCCGGACCCACAACGAGGTGCGACGAACAAAAGCGAGCGTGTTTTTACGTCTGAATATTATGTTTTAGTATTACGTCGCTCACCGCTCTTCTACACTTGATCCACCACTGCCAGAACCGTTTGTGTGGACAGTGGAGCCCACCAAGCAGGAGCTGAGCCAGCAGCTGACCACGGCAACACGCAGCATTGAGCACATGAACGGCCTACTGCACGAGACGGAGGCCACCAATGCGGTGCTCATGGAGCAAGTGACCGTATGTATCCCCGAAACAAACACCACAACTCAAGTCCACAATGTAAAATCACGTTCATTGGCATTTATTGAAAACAGTTTCTGGTCAATACTCATTCGATTCCACAGATCAAAAATGGTTTTTGGGTTGATGGTGACTGTTTGACAGGATTTTTCCCCACCCGATTGCTGCGTTAAAGTGGTCGATATGCCCCGACGGTCACGTCAAACAACTTGACATTGTTTATGGTCCCATTTTTGTCCAACAGAAAGTAGAACTTATAGTCCTTGATCTTGAGGGGGATAAAGGAGGGCGACTCGCTCCTGTGTGCGTGGCAGGCCACCCGGGACAGCGGCACGGTGACCTGGTGACCCCGGAGACTCCCCAGGGGTGACTGGGTCGCCACCGTGACCGTCTTGCCGCCTTTGTGCAAAACCACCCGGCTCACGGAGCGACGGCAGAACAGCGTGCCCACCCCGAGGACGCCCAGCCCGACGGCGAGGCATCCCGCCGTGAAGCCGTATCTCCACGCGCTGTTCCCCAAGTTCATGTCGAAGCTCCAGAACCGGAAGATGCCGGCGGCGCTTCGTTCCCCCGGGTCTTGTGCGGAGCCGTCGTGTCTCAGACCCGTGTACGCGAAGTGTGCGAGGTACGTCCAGAACGTGGCCTGCGCGACGCAGAAGGTCGCCAGGAGGCGGGCGAAGCGGGTGCGGTCGTCCTGGAACAACACGACGTCTCGGGGGATCATCTGCGTTGACGTGCCGTAGCACTTTCGACCCAGGAGCCATGTGATCGCGCCGTACACACCCGCGCTGTGCTCCCGCGGCGGCGGCGGCGGCGACCACCAACACCACCGCTGCTGCTGCTGCTGCGGACCTTCTCTCGACACCTTGGCGACACGTTGGTGTTTAATACTCGGCAGTCGAACCTGCGCTCGGGTCGAATTCCATTGACTCGCCTTCCATAATAAGCGATACAGTCCCATCGTCGGCGCTGGGCACTCTTAATTAAGCCACGTAGTTCACCTCGTAATTCACAATTGCGAACGGATTGAACGCGGGGCCTATTTCCTGACACTGGGCGCACAGGGCGCCGCCATGTTTGTGTTGGTCATGAACTACGGGTAGTGCGATGGGCCAACAGCGCATGACAAAATGTCCAGACGGACAATCATTGGTATGAAATGTTTGTTTATTAGTGGCATGTGGGCATTTTTAGTATCATTGGGTGTGGTAACGTTTGGTTTTCCCAAGAAGAATAAAATAATATTCAGTCTGCAATTATGGCCAAACGATATCACATAGGTTTGTCATTATTCTGCTATCACAGCTAATAAACGTGTTTTACTGAGAATTGTTGAGAATTTACCACCGACAGGACATCTAAACCCTGCCGTCAATAGTCTCACAGCTGTGCGTGTCTGTCGCCCCCTAGCTGCTCAAGAGCGAACTGCGGCGGCTGGAGCGCAACCAGGAGCGGGACAAGAGTGTGTCCAACATGGAGTACCTGAAGAACGTGTTGCTGAAGTTCATCTTCCTGAACTCCGGCACCGAGCGGCAGGCCCTGCTGCCGGTCATCCACACCATGCTGCAGCTCAGCCCCGAGGAGAAGAGCAGACTGACTGCCATAGCACAGGGTACGCTAATTTGATGTGTGTGTGTGTGTGTGTGTGTGTGTGTGCGTGTGCGTGCGTGTGTGTGTGTGTGTGTCTGTGTCTGTGTCTGTGTCTGCCTAGTGCGCTATCATCATCATTTTGTTCTCGTCTGTTTCCGGCAGGTGATCATGACACGTCGGGGTCCCGGGGCTCCGGATGGTCTTCATATCTCCACAGCTGGTCTGGAATCAGATAGATATTCAACTTTACACTTGAGTAGTCCAGTCACAAGGGTGTGTGTGTGTGTCGCCAGGACGGGATTCTGCAAAACGTACAGGAGACAATTTTAATGTCCAGTTGGTGATACATGCTATATTTCTAATAGAAGTTATAGCCAAGGTCAGGCTGTCATATCTTGGGCTTGACATGGCCAAAATGAAGTCATTGCAAAATTATTTGATGAATTTACTTTTTCCAGATTTTGTGAATTTTTTGAAGTGCCAACTCATCTCCAAGCCCACTGGCATTCATGGTTGGGTCATGCTGCTACACCAGTATGGGAAGGAATCTTAATAATATATATTTTATAAAACCATCACTGTATGTGAGCTCGAGACCAATATAATGTATCACAATATCACATGACCTATAATATAATTTATATTGGCAAAGATGTCTTATGAATGTTCAACCAAAGGTGGACGTGATGGGCATAAATGCTTTCTGAGGCATTCTGTAATGTGAATGGTATTGTTATTATTTAAGTGTTGTACATGTGTGGGAATTTGGTTATGAAAATTATATATTTTGGGTTGTGCGTCCAATATTGTCACAATATTAAAAAGTGTTTTCATGGAAAGATTGTTTCTTGGAAGATTAATGGCTGTGAACAAAAAATTAATTGACGTGTGTGTGGTCATAGTAGACATTGTTACCTTTTACTGTTTTTTTTAATGGTTTAAAATCTTATTTTCATAATCTTACTTAATAATAATTTATTGTGGATAGTTTTTCTTATTTGTTCATCCATCCCCGCCAACCACCACTAGGGGTCACCAAAACATACGCTAAAGTCCTCTTACAGGTCTTCTATTTTGGCGCATTTCCACTGCAAAGTACTCGTTTCGACTCGCTTGGTACCTGCTCCTTTTCCACCACAGATTAGTACCCCATTTAGTAGCCCCCCAACGCCCCCTAGCTGTGATATAATATATTGTTATAATATTGTGGTGACCCCTGGGTCAGGTACCAGTTTGTATATGTTTGTGTATAAACGTCAACGTCTACTAGGTACTTTTATTTGGATCAAACAGTCATAACGTGAAAATTCACGTAACTGTATGTCCGTGTTAATAGCAAAGGTATGTCTTTGTGAAAGTTTAACGTTTCTGGTGATCAAATAATCACAATGCTGGCCAAATAAGTGTTTGTAGCGCAATCAGGCATGACCTTTACATGATTATAGACAATACAATATAGTATTGTTGCAGATGTCCATATGATTTTGGTCTGTCTGATATACTTGTTTATAATTGTAAAATAGAACGTAATTGTGCTATTTATATATACAATTGTAAATAATTAATGCAATCATCGTTATGACTACACTCTTCATTCAAATCATTAAAATATAACCCCTGTGAATGTTTCAGCCACAAGGTAGGAGCCTCAAAATTACTTGCTTACATTAATGGGGGTTATATTTTAATGATTATAGCCCACTCAGTCCTTCTTACCTGTTGACACACCCTTTAAAGGGCCAATACAACCCATAAAACGCAGTTTTTCTCTTGCCATTCTAAACAGTGAAATACTTGTGACAAGTAGGCAAATAAGACATGGAATATATACATATATAGATATACACACAGGAAAATACACATATATGTATACACACACACAGACACACATTGCATCGGGGACATGGCACATGTGAGTAGAGTCATAAGGACGACTGCAAGATATCATTTCTTTATTTTATATATAAATAGCACAATTACGTTCTAGTTTACAAATATAAACAAGGATATTAGACATACCAAACACATGGACATCTGCAACAATACTATATTGTATTGTCTATCATCACGTAATTGCCATGCCTGATTACGCTATAAACTGCAAACACTTCTTTGGCCACAATTGTGATTATTTGATTACCAGAAATGTTAAACTCCGGTACTATGAAGTGGAAAAGCGCCATTTATGTGACAGTTTTAGCATACCTACAAAGAAAAATTCAAAGAAATTCAAGATCGACTATATAATAATGATAAATCATAGATCAATACAGCTCGGGATAAGCATTACAATCAATGGGGATACAAAAATACCCAAAAAGATATGTATTTGTATATAGGATATAATACAAACAGGTTGACATGTTTAGAGGTGTTTCAGTGAAAAGACTCATGCAATTTGAAATTTTTCTTTTACAAACTATCATAGAAAGTCGTGTGTGTGTGTGTGTGTGTGTGTGTGTCAGTAGATGGTAGGCTACTAATGAGTCAAGCATAAACACTTATGCTGCGTGGGATGGATGGTGTTGCCAGGAACCTGGGACATGTCTTGGACATGTTGGAGGTGCTGGGCCTCCGCTGAGCTCTCCTGCGTTGTACACTTCTGTCAGCATAGCAGCCACATATTTACATATTCTTCAATCTTTTATTAAATTAAATTACATTTTATTAAAACTATTTATTACAGAGATGGCAGCACCACTGGGCCTCTCTTAAAAGTTATTCCCGCAAAAAAGCTTTTAATGTGTTCTTGTTTATATGAATCTTAAGTGTACTCACAAGAAAAATGCATAATGTGCTCTTCTTGTTGCTGAAATTTGAAGCCAAGAAGCATCTCACTTATTCAACCGAGAGCTCACGGTTGCTGTTAGTTTTTCTTTAATTCCTGTTCCTCTCGACGAAACCCCACTGTAGCCTACCTGTACCTGTCCTGAGGGAATGGGAGGAGCAAAGCTCTGAGGTATGCTGACAGGGAGCCACACCTCAGTGTGTGTGTGTCTGACCTCTGGCTTTGTGCCCTGGAGGTGTGCTAGAGTGTGTGTGAGGCAGAGACAGGGAACGGGAGGTACTAGAACACTGGCTGCCATTGTAAGAGAGGGACGTCTGGGGAATCGGCCCCTGCTCTAGAAGCCTGTCTTGGCGAGTGTTTCACTGCGCGGCAAACGTTCGATCGCAGGCGGCCACGCAAGTATTCTGACCCAGGGAAAACGAGAAGGGAAGCAGGAGACGGGAACAAAGGGTGTGCCTGCAAAAGTAGGGAGAGATGAACGCTCTTAAGTTGAAGGAACTGTCTAACTCACATCTCTACAGGCGCAGACAGGAGAGGCCGGACAGCGATGGCAATCTGTCTCGCCACAGCCTTGGGTAAGATCACCTCTGTCTCCCATATTCATACAGCTCATATACATATACTGTATATATGTACTGTATATATATTCAGAGAGATAGTATATGGATTTCAATTAAGTTAATGGGATACCACAACACGTGTGTGTGTGCGTGTGCGTGCGTGTGTGTGCGTGCGTGTGTGTGCGTGTGTGTGTGTCATGGGGATGTGTGCATGCATGTCAGTGATTATATGGATGTTGCAATGTGAGGAATGCAGAAAGAGACTCCTCTCCACTTGAGAGGTGACCCGGCTCATAAAACAAAGATAGACACGTGCCCACAAAAACAGGCCGCATCATTCTCCTTGAGGCACTAATCACATGATCCATGATGTTTGATGTTACACACAGCCTGGGCTTATGTCGTTTTTTTGAACTTTCAAGCAATTATGTCAATGAAGACCTGTTGAAAGGTGTGTATGCACGTGTGTGTACGTGTGCGTGTGTGTAGTGTGGTCAGCATTGGTCTGGAGACAACATGTTTTGGGCTCAAGCAGCCCTTATGTTGCTATAGTTACTGTTGACACAGCCTGGACCTAGCCTGGACCTTTGAATGGGGGTTTGTTATGCCTTTGGTTGTCTAGCACCCACTGGAGTTTGCTTCAAACAAGTAAAACAAACAATACGAAATACAAACAATGTATAATAGCATCACAAGATACATGAGTAAGATGCAGATTATTTTTAATGCTAACCTGAGACTATACTGAGACTATATATATACTGTATATACACGTGTATATATTTGTTTATTTTTCTTAATGAAATGATGGGGGTTGTCTCCAATACATCTGCAACTATTTTAATGACATTCTTAAAAAAAGCGTTCTTTCTTCACAAATTATTATTGTATTGGGGAGTCTTAGCTCTATTTCGCTTCTATAGGCCTAACTGTTGAGCAAACGACGCCCAACCACTAGGCTGATAACGTCGGGGAAAAAACATGATTGTGGTACTCAATAGTTGGTCGTTAAAAATGTTAGCATTTTTCGGCAATTAGAAAGGACGGCAGCGTTTCGCGCAGGTTTTATTCAACCTCACGTTTATGTATTTTAGGACGATGAAACTGACTCTCCTTTCCCCATGTTAACTGACACGACAACCAAATGAAAGTAGATTCCATTGCAAACCAACTGACTAAAATGACAAAAATCCTGGTTCGTTGTTTGCTTTTGATTCTGCTTTCAACATACTATTATCTGAAGGCGTGTCTTGTGTGTGCATGTTTCCTGTTTTGTTCCTGCCCTGTCCCCATGTCACTCAACTAAACTTCCTCTGGGTTTCTGATTAGATTTCTTTTCATTTTTTTGCTCAGGATCTCATAAAGTATGTGATAAGCACCTTGTATGTGTTCACAGCTGCTGTAGGTATGGAGATAAGACGTGCGTACTTCAAAAATTCCACAAATCATCAAGACATCCTGCTCAGAAATAAGCAGCTGCTTCCTGCTTGGAAAATGTTTAGTTTAAAGCCTATTCCATTGTCGATGTTCATGTAATGTGTCTTTATATGAATAATTAACATTGTCATGGATACTATTAATGTGCTTGCATGGTGTTCAATGCTCTTCATTTTTGGAGTGGGGGTCTTCACAAATCCTCTTCACACATGAAAAGAATCCCCAATTCTTGACTATCAGTTTTCTGCCTCATTATCTGTTTTGTGTTGCTTGTAGTCGACTCGTGGATGTTTCAGGGTGTACAATATGTGAGCAAAACGCTTTTTCTGAGTTCCTCACACAATGCAGCTCAGCACAGTATAGAAAACAGCAGCTGACAGCACCTAGTTTGGTAGTTTGGAGTCGAGACTACACTGTCGTCTATTTGTGGAATGGCCATGCAGAGGCCTCAAATGCCACAGGACGCAATACACACACACACACACACACACACACACACACCCACACACATACACACCCCGACTCACTCAGGAATAGAATATAGTGTTTTAGACTAATTTATTTTTAAAGAAATGCAACCAGCCGCAGCATTAGCACATCAGCTACCTTACTGCCTTCCTCGAACGAAAAGAATTTGACTTGTTGCTTCACATTTCCAATATCTTTCCTAAATCTCAGCTGCATGACTCAATGTCTTTGTTCTATTACTCCAGCATTTTGAAATAAGGCAACAGGAACATTAAGAGAAACACAAGCTGTCACTTAATCAGTCCCTGCGGCTCATAATCATTTTGAGATTAACATTTCGAAATGACATAATAATCAATTTCTTTGGTTATCAGTCCATTTTATTGAACGTCACTCACAGGTGAGGCTGCAAAGAATCAAGAATTACTCATAATGACCAAGTTGTAGGTCTGTGTGTGTGTGTGTGTGTTTGTGTTTGTGTGTGTGTGTGTGTGTGTGTGTGTGTGTGTGTGTGTGTGTGTGTGTGTGAGCGAGCATGCATGTGTGCGTGCATGTGTGCGTGTGTGTGTGTGAGTGTGTGTGTGTGTGTGTGTGTGTGTGTGTGTGTGTACAAGCGTCTGTGCGTGCGTGTATGTGTGTGCATGCGTGTGTGTGTGTGTGGCACACTCTGGCGTCAGGGATGAGTAACCTACCCAAGAATAGCCGATGAGTGTGACACGAGAGGGTGGGATCAGGGGGAGCGGTGTGTGTTGGAGTGTGGGAGAGAGGTCTGGCTAAACGCTCAAACTAAAGAGAGAAAGGTGCTACAGAAAAGTTTGCATGCATACGTGCGAGAGGGAAGGGTGTATGTCTGAAGGACACATTGGAACGCTATAGCTACCCTACTACTACTACTACTAGTACTACTACTACTACTAGTACTACTGCTGCTGACATTTTGATGTGGATTTGACAACAACTCCCTCCCGTTCCCCAGACAAAGCTAATGTTGGTTGTTGGCAGGACCACAGGGTCAGACAGAGAGTGGATTTAACCGGCTGAATCGTTAGACTCTCGGTGGGGGGTCAGAGCCGATCTTCATCGGGTGGATACAGTGGATTACAATATTCAAGATGAACGGCCGTGCCTTTCATCCGCTGATCCCTGAGGACGGGGAGTGTCCGGACCCCCCTCGTCGGGGGGTGGATGAGGACCCGGGAGTCATCCGCTTCGGGGATGGCGGAGAAGCCGAGGTGGCCGTCTCCAAGTCCCAGAGGCGGAAGAGTGACGTTAAAGTCTACAAAGAGTTCTGTGACTTTTACGCCCGCTTGTAAGTGATCAGATGAGAGGACTCGTCCAGAGACGGCGTTCCTGTGCCTATGCTATAATAAGAGTGAGTGTGTGTGCGTGTGCGCATGTGCGTGCGTGGGTGTGTGTGTGCGTGTGTGTGTGTGCGCGTGTGTGTGTGCGCGCGCATGTGTCTGTGTGCCTGCCTGCCTGCGTCTGTGCACGTGTGTGTGTGTGTGTGTCTTTATGAGTGTGTGTGTGTGCGTGCGTGTGTGTGTGGAAAAAAAACAAATGGATACAAAACATTTGTGTATGTTGGCGTGTGTGATCAAATCAACCAATCACTTATTGGTTGATTTGAAATCAGTATAGCAACTCTTTGGACAAACATTTTGCTATCTTGCTCCCTTAAGATAATAACTTAATAAGTTCGGTCACATTCAGTATAAGTCACATTCAAGTTCAGCTTTCTTTATTGATCCTTGATCCTTGCAACTGTTGCTCAGGATAATAGCAGAGAGAGAATATAATAAATGTAATAATAAATGTCCAAAAAAAAGAGCACAAGGGCAATACAAATATTTCTAAAAATGTGTACAAAAAGTGTCAAAAACATTTTCAAATGTACAAAAACATTTGTGGATAAGGTATGCGTGTACAGACAATATACAAATACTGTGGAAAGATAAGGATAAGAAGATCAGAAATGCTCTCTGTAGGTTTGTGTGCCCTGGGTTTATTTGAACCAGGGAAATTCCAACAGGCCGGCTGCTTTAGGGTTGACGCAGCGTCTGAGCACTCAGTAGCTGCGTATGTGCAGGAACGGCTCAAGCACTCAGCTGCCTGCCGGTGTATGGGTGGCACAGGCAGGGCTATTTTAGTGCCAAGACAGGAGGAATGCAAGGTGAAATCGGCCATGAGAATTCCAAGTATGTGTGCACCGGAAGAGGATAAACCCTGATATATATATATATATATATGCCTGATATATATAACCCTGATATATTCCCCTGAGTGCTTTCTCCTGTGGGCATACTTATACTTAAGTGGTGCGTCTCCCCACACATCTGTAAACTTTAG
Organism: Coryphaenoides rupestris; assembly: GCA_002895965.2. Lineage (NCBI taxonomy): Eukaryota > Metazoa > Chordata > Actinopteri > Gadiformes > Macrouridae > Coryphaenoides > Coryphaenoides rupestris. The sequence continues at coordinate 343,016 of PIJE02000144.1, forward strand.
GTCCAGCACCTGGGGCTATTGAGAAGATCTGTGCACAAAGTGTTGTTTTCAAGAGAGTGTGTTCAAGGTCCAAATTATATGAGGCTCACATGATGTCTAACCTCAACATGTTGCATAAAAGCAATACCTTAAAGCCAATCATTCGTCCATTTTACAAAGGGTTGGGATCAGTTACATTTATAATGCCAGGATGCTAGAATAGCCACAGTGAAATGAAATAAAAATTACACATAACATGAATTTTGTCCCCTTCTCATCTCTAATGCATCTTCTCCTCTCCTCTCGTCCCCTTTTGCTTCTTAATTATCTTTTCTCCTCTCTCCTCTCTTCTGTTCTCTCTGCTCCCTCCCAGTAACATGGCCAATGCCCTGGCCAACGCCATGTGTGAGCGCTGCAAGGGCAGCTTCGCTCCAGCCGAGAAGATAGTGAACAGCAACGGGGAGCTCTACCATGAGCAGTGCTTTGTTTGTGCCCAGTGTTTCCAGCAGTTCCCAGAAGGACTCTTCTACGAGGTGAGTTCTCTATCTATCTATCTATCTAACCTTCCATCCTTCCATCCTTCCATCCATCCATTCATCCATCCATCCGTCCGTTGTTCTGTCGTTCTGTTCTGTCTGTCTGTTCTGTCTGTCTGTGAAGTTCACCATTATGACAAAGTTTCTATCTTATTTTAAGATTTGTATTAATTCATCGATAAATTAATGATTGCATCAATGGGACTGTTATATGGTACCTGTGTGTTATGACTGAGTTAGCAATGCTCCAGTACCTTGTCAACAAGGAGACAAAACATGCATACAGTATAATCAAGAAAGATCTTCATTAATTAAGGGCATATACTGCCTCATGCCATTATAACCATTGTTTTAACTATATTTTTTATTTTGCAGTTTGAAAGCAGAAAATACTGTGAGCACGACTTCCAGATGTTATTTGCCCCATGCTGCCAACAGTGTGGTGAGTAAAAGATTTCTGCTACAATCTCTCTCTGTTCACTACAAATAAATGATGCTGCATCCCCCGTACTGGGGTAATACTGGCTTGTTTTGTCACTGTACGGGATACCAGTGCATAAACAAGGGATAAATAATACATGCAAATATTCTCTCTCTCAGGTGAGTTCATTATTGGACGTGTCATCAAGGCCATGAACAACAGCTGGCATCCACACTGCTTCTGCTGTGACATCTGCCAAGCGGTGCTTGCAGACGTGGGCTTCGTCAAGAATGCCGGCCGGTCAGTATGACGGCGGCACTCGTAAATCAGGGGTCTCAAACACACATGAACGTGGGGCCACTGATGGTATTGTCTTCTCATAACATAACATATCGTTGTAGCATAGTCAGTTTGCCAAAATGTCATGTCAGTGGCTTAGTTCGGGACTCCTCCATGGGCACAGGCAGGTTTGTGATGAAAAGTCCAGTTTATTGTAAGAATTGCAGGTAAAGAATGAAATGACAGAGCAGCTGGTACCTGCTAGCATGCTGGCACTCTCCAGGGTGTGTGTGCTGGTGTCTGACTTAACCTGTGGTGCACTGATTACCCAATGCACCACAGGCTTGTAGCCCCACCCCCCAGACTTTAACTGGGCCAGGTGAGGCCAATTAAACCAGCCACCAAACACACACACACTCCCACAATCATGATGTTGACTTTGGCCATTGCATAGACTAATCAAGATTATTCTACATACTTTTTCAAATGTATTTTTATTTGTTTTAGGGTTAGACTAAAAATAGACTAGAAACTAGAAAATAATAATATTTTTTTTTTTCAAGTAGAGAATAAATAAATAAATACAAAAATGCATAATGTCATATTGCAGGCTGGATGACTTAGGTCCTAGGGCTGGTTCTGGCTCCCCGGGTGTTGGGTTTGGGACCCCTGCTCTAAATATATAGATATATAATGTATATATATATATATATATTTTAACTTAATTTACTTTGTCTAATTGTTACTTGTCGCCAGGCACTTGTGTCGTCCGTGCCACAACCGGGAGAAGGCTCACGGGCTGGGGAAGTACATGTGTCAGAAGTGTCACGCCATCATCGAGGACCAGCCCCTGCTCTTCAAGAACGACCCCTACCACCCTGACCACTTCAGCTGCAACAACTGCGGGTGCAACGCGCGCGCACACACACACACACACACACACACACACACACACACACACACACACATACATACATACATACATACATACATACTGCCCACCTGCTGACAAACAAAGACGTTGACGTCATTCTAAATCAAATAGGATTTGAAATTTGCATTGACCAACTTTATATATTATTGGCTTCATTGATCACCGCCAAATGTACCCAGACATGACACACGTGTGTGTCGTGACTTGATTATAGTAGAAATGTAGTTTGAAATTGAAACATTTTCCTAACCACTATGTTTTAGGAAGGAGTTGACATGGGAGGCCAGGGAGTTGAAGGGGGAGCTGTACTGCCTCCCCTGCCATGACAAGATGGGTGTTCCCATCTGTGGAGCCTGCCGCAGACCCATCGAAGGCCGCGTGGTCAACGCAATGGGCAAACAGTGGCATGTGGAGGTATGTAGAAGAAGAAAGCTACCATATTAAGGATGTTGTTGTCATTGTCATTATTATTATTATTATTATTATTATTATTAATATTGGTATTTGCTTTAAATGGCAATCTACAGAGAAGTCAGTTCTGTCAACATAAAAAAACACTTAAATGATGGCATGAAGTGGGAACACTGGTTCTATCTGGTGGGCGAATATAGTATGGCATCTAATTAACAACAAAAAAGAAAATCCACACGCATCGCATTATCTGCCTCCATGTGGTGATTTAAATCTATTGAGGAGTATCTAATATTGAACCTTAACGAGGTGTCTTTAACAAAACCCAGTTACAGTAACCTAACCCAGGTCTCCTATCTTCATACCAAAACCAGTGGCTCATGCAGGTCAGAGACTGGTCTGGAGTTGGATTGTGGACGGTGGGACATTTAGGGTGGTTTGACCCTTTCACACTAATGGAAAGGCTGTGAAAATGGTATAGAGGGTATAGATACTAGTAGGAGTTCAATCCACTGGACACCCATCAGACTCGACAACACAAACCTCCCTCTTACTGATATTTTAATTTCCGGTCTCATTCTGTCTATTTATATTCTACCAGCTCATGGCTTCCCCTTAGTTTGTTAGAAGGCGTGTCAGGACTTAGTGTTAACATGGTTAGTGGCAAAGGGTCTTTGGCTCCTTGTGCATGTGTATAATCTGGTTGTCAGTAGCATTCCCTGTTCTTCTCTGTATGTTAGCTGTGATGCTTGGACCCCCCTCCCAGTGGTCTTTAATTACACCCTGTTTCTGTTACATCCTAATGTATGAAATCACACAGGAACAAGGTATTCTTCTGGTTCCACGAATAATCATTCAAAAGGACAAACCCTGTGGAGGATAGAATCTCCAGGAACACTTCTGGGCACTTGGAGGCTGCCATGCTGGGGAGTGGAGGGTCATCTAGTAGTTTCTTGATTATGCTATATTAACTAATTTGTGCCCTGCTTTGTTTTTTGTTTGTTTCCAGCATTTTGTGTGTGCAAAGTGTGAGAAACCTTTTCTTGGCCATCGCCATTATGAACGCAAAGGCCTGGCGTACTGCGAGACCCACTACAACCAGGTAACCTTCACAATAACGCACCACACACTGTTGACATTTGACAATACTATAGGTGCCGTGAATCCTTTTAATGTATGTAAAGGATATTCGAGCCAGCGATTTAAGTCAGTTTTAAGATTAAAATGTTTTGGTTATTTTAAATACTTTGGACAAAGGGTTTTAATAACTATTGCCAATTCTCCATTGTCTTACAACTATTATGCCCCCCTTTCATCAGCTGTTTGGGGACGTCTGCTACCACTGTAACCGTGTCATTGAAGGAGATGGTAGGTACCTTGAAATGTGTCAGAATTTATATGTATTTTTTATATATATATACGTGTGTGTGTGTGCGCATATCTATACACACATAGATAAATTAATGAAGAATATGTGTGTCTTCCATGATTCAGTGGTGTCTGCCCTAAACAAGGCCTGGTGTGTCAGCTGCTTTGCCTGTTCCACCTGCAACACCAAGCTCACACTCAAGTAAGTCTGTCACCATTACAGTGTGTTGCACTCTGCCACGTCGTCAATGCACTTTCTCCTCGCTGGCTTCTGGTCCTCCTCCCCTCTGTGCACATCTTCCTTCTTCCATTTCTCATGAACTCCCTTGCTGTCCTGTGAGTTTTGCCTCTCTGAACATCTTCTCCTCTTTCAACTCCCTTTCCTTTCCTTTCCTTTTCCTGTCGGCTTCCTGGGGATACTTCTGGCAGGGATAAATTTGTAGAGGTGGATCTGAAACCAGTGTGTAAGCACTGCTATGACCGCATGCCAGAGGAAATGAGGTACCGGTTGGCCAAGACTGAGCACAACTCCAAAGACAAGAAGAAAAAACTATTCATCCCCATGTGCCTCTAATTATGTGTTCTCCAACTCTTCTTGATTCCACGCCCCCTGCTTTGGTTAGTTTCCATCTTTCTTTCTTCTATTCGTTTCATCTTGTGTTGTCATTGTGTTGCTGTGGCTGTTGCCTTTGCCACATGCCTTTTTCCTGGGCTCATCTAACATAAGGACACTGGTAGATGATGGTACACCGTTTTATTGTACAGATGCAGTTGTTGAATGGACAGAGCAGGTGTAACAATGCTAGCATGCTAGCGCTCTCCTCGAGTGTGTGTGGTGATGGCTGTTTTGGCCTGTTGTGTGCACTGATCAGCCAGTTCACACCGAAAGAAATGACCACCTCACTTTCACTTAAACGTTGACTAAGGAATACGCTATGGTATTATAGAATGTATGTAGTAAGTAAATGATAAAAAGGTTTTCACATTCACAATCATTATGGTCTGTTTGAAGAGACTAACATGGCCTTTTTTCTTTATTTAGGAACAAGTTTGTAGAATTTGACATGAAACCAGTGTGTAAAAAGTGTTACGAGAAGTTCCCCCTGGAGCTGAAGAAGAGACTCAAGAAGGTTTCAAAAACTACGCCACGGAAGTAATCAGAGATGAATAACAGTTACTTCTTTGTGGTGTACAATCGTGAATGTGTATTTCATATTGTAAGGATGTAGTTTTAGACATTTCTAAGCACAAAACACAGCAAGCAAAAGTATTTGTATGTCAGAAACTATCCTAAACTTGGCAGATGGACTTAGACTAATTCTATCTTAGAATTTGGACTGAACATAATTGGTCAAATTGGAACTTGCCGAATTGTGCTTTACACAATACAGTTTTATCTATTCACTGTAGAGTAATAATCAAATTGAATTTTCTATATCCTAGAAATTACTCATTGATAAATTAACTGATCACTATGTTTGTATTATTCACTAGCAATAAAATCCAGTTTTTTGAAAATGTAATACTAAATACTGCATACTGATCTTGATAAAGTCACTTTGTTTTTAACAATGTATTCACCTATTCACACGTTCACAATTAACTCATAATAACCATAGTCAGGGTTTTTTGCTGTTGTATGTAAAGCTTGTGACACATGATCACCGCATGATGTGCAACAAAACCTTACATTGTTTGACACATCCAACAATGTATCAACATGCTTAAATCCACACCATTGTTTTGAACTCATGCAAACTATGCTTTTTTTTTTAACTAGCTATAATCCAAATTGTATGTCTTTGTATTTATATACACATTGTTTGTCAAGCCTATGAATTATAGTGTGGCAACTCGCAACTAAAACTAAGATTTTTTTGTGTGAAATATTGTCTTTATTCTATTATAGTATTGAGGTTCCTCGTGGTGAGTGTTGAAAGTGCATGTTTTTAGACCGAAATGAAACGCTATAATTCACCATGTCGTGTATTGTATTCTTCTTAATAAATATTTATATGAATGAGCTGCCACTTTGTGCCTCATGTTTCTCATAATGTGAGTTAAATTGGTCGAGGTTGGGTGACGAGTGTCTTCGCATTTTGATTGTCTTGCACACTGGCTCTGTGATATCTGATGTATGTATTATTATTATTATTATTATCTCGTATATTACGTGTTATTAGTACTATACTGTGTGGACAACTAAAATAAAAGTGCGTCAACAACAACGACTCCCGGTTTAAAAAAATATTCGTCACGCGGACCAGCCAATCACGACGGGGGTGGTGCTTCCGACCACGTGACGCAACACCCACCGCCGCTGCCATTTGCCGCGCGGAGCATGCGCAGTGGCACCGTGATGGCGGAAGGAGAGCCGGAGAAGAAGTAGTTACGACTCGACAAAACACAACCAAGCCGCTCGACTCCACATCCCGCGGCGGCACTTCAGCGCGTATCCAAGCATCCGCTGTTTTGACGCGACAATGAGGCGAAGTAAGGCCGAGGTGGAGCGCTACATCGCCTCGGTCCACACTGCGTCCCCTTCGCTTAGAGAGGTGAGTTGAGCTGCGCCGCGCCGCGGGGCTAGCATTAGCCGCGTAGCCACACCGCGTTTATATACCAAACCATGTGCTGCTGCTGCTGCTGCTACGGCACATTGGTTCCCTCACCACCATCACCGTCACCAGTACCACCAGCACACACGTATTGCTTTACAATATAACCTGCCCGACCCGTAGGTCCAGCAGCATCATGGAAAGCTCACTCGGCTCACTCGTTAGCTCGACGCATGGCCCGCGTCCACCGGTGGGGATTGCGCGGCAGACTGGTGCGCTCCTCCTATCCTGTCAAGCACCGCTCCAAGTTACCGTGTCCTCCTCACCTTATAGGCGCTTAATCCACATCATTATGGCGTCGTTGTAGCTTTCCCCTGCCGTTTGTTTAATTCTTCTCAATTTTATCCTTGCAATGTTACCCATGTTACATTAACTTTCGTCATTATGTGCAATATTCTTTAGCTCATGTGCAATACTTGCTCTTACCATTATTAATACCAGTACCATTTTATTACACTTCAATTATCGCCAAATTGTTTTTGCTGACTGAATATCTTATCTTACCTATATTTTTTATACTTCTCTAGACTCACTGTAAATGTGTAAATCTATTATATATACATTTTTGTATTGTTCTACTGTTTATTTCTCTATTGTTTTTATTGTATTGCTGTGCAACCTGGCCCAAGAATTCCCTTCGGGATCAATAAAGTTCTCTTATCTTATGTTATTTTCTCCCACAGAAGCCAATCAAAGGCTTTTTATTTGCTAAGCTGTATTTCGAGGCGAAGGAGTATGATCTCGCCAAACGGTAAGGACAAGAAGCAAGAGTAAACTATTTCTTCGTTTAAAACCTTTTCAGTCTCTTGTTGGAGGTTCCACATAGTTCCACATGCATGTTGCTGGAGTCACTTTATGTAAATGTTGCTTTTTTGTCTTTAGACATGTCTCTGAGTATCTCAGAGTCCAGGAGAGGGACCCCAAAGCACACAGGTTCCTTGGCCAGCTGTATGAGAAAGAGGGAGAAGTTGACAAAGCAATTGGATGTTATAAGGTGTGTGTGTGTGTGTGTGTGTGTGTGTGTGTGTGTGAGAGATCGCACGTCGCCATCTCATAGCTATCTCACTTCCACTGTTGATGCGATGCATGCAGGCTCTGTTTAACGCGTTGTCTGTGTGCAGAGGTCGGTGGACCTGAACCCAGCGCAGAAAGACCTGGTGCTGAAGGTGGCCGAGTTGTTGTGCGGCAAGGCGCAACCTGACAGCAGGGTGGATTTCTGGGTGGAGAAGGCCGGCAAGCTGCTTCCTGGTAACCCAGCCGTCTTCAACCTCAAGGTTCGAGTCACAGTAGCGACACTTTCACTTTCATTTCACGTTCATGTTGCGCAATGAACTGTTGTGAAATGAAACGAAACTAACCCTGCATAAGTAAAATTAAGTTGTTTAAGACATTTTAACTGTGTGTGAAACTTAACACAGTGAGATTGTCCCATTCGATCCCTTCGCTTTGTTCACCACTACAACTTCTGCCTAACTCTCCACTCATGTCTGCTCTTATCCATATAAATTTTTCTGTCTTTTGTTAGTGACTTGGTCGTTGTTTTTTTTTCACTTGGTCAACATTTTTTACACTGGATTTTGTTTCCAATGTTGTATATAAAACCACATTTTTTTTCTCCTTCATCTAAATTGAGAATTAAATCATGAGTGGAGGGGATCGTGAGCCCCTACTTCCCAGGCATTTAATCAACCGTATCCAAAATCCCGACCAGCTTGTTTTGCTGTTTTCCTGCTTCCCCTCTGCCTTGTATTAATGTCTATTTCCCTGACCAGGAGAAGCTGCTCAGCCGCCAGGGCCAACGGGGCTGGAACCGCCTCTTCGATCTCCTGCAGGCGGAGTTAGCCGTGCGCCCAGCCGATGTCCACGTCAACATTAAGCTGGTTGAGCTGTACTCTAAAGATGGCCGTCTGGATGAGGCTGTGAAGCACTGCTTGAGCAGCGAGAAGAAGGTCCAGCTCCGCAAAAGTCTGGATTGGTACTCTGTGGTGGTCCACACGCTGCAGGTCAGACATTATGTGTTTTGGGTGTGTGTAATTAAACTTGCGTCAAGTGGTTGCCTGTTTGTTGTTGCACAGCCTGCGTATTTCATGCTCTGACAGTCACGGACTCAGTCACTTCAAGTGATTCATCTTTTGTGGTAATTTGCAACATGTATCTACATGGCTACATATTTAGCTATAGATTACTTTGGTTAGGCTACTTTGTCACTGTGCACTTTGGATTGGTACCGGAGTAATGCCGGGCACTTGCCATTAGGGCTGGGCGATCTGGCAAAAAATATAATCACGATTTTATTTCCCATATTGATCGATTTTCCGATTGTTTTATTATAGCAATATAGAATTTGATAATGCTGCCAGTTTGAAGAGTATCCTGATTATGACAAATGAAGAAGACACCAGAGGGTTCATTAGTTAAACTTTAGAACAGTTTATTAATAAAAATAGCTGAAAGTAAGAACTCTCTGCTGAGACAGCACACTATGAAGTGTTACTTTTAAGTCAATGCCCTAACATTAACCCTAAGTCCTGTTAATTGTATTGTCATGTCTGATGCCTGATGGTGCAGTGGAGGGAGTGCATTGTTATCAACTCCAAGGTCATGTGTTCAAGACACGATGGAAATCTCGTCCTTTTCCAACTGAACAATGCAGCATAAGTGTAATGTCAAATGCCGCCTCAGGGTGTGGTGTCTCAGTGGCACAGCGGAGAGAGTTCTTACCTTCATCTCTGCAGTCCTGGGTTCAAATCCCGTGGGAAGCCTTCTCTTATATCTAAGTCCTGTGAAGTAAACGGTGAAGTAAAAAACGCCCAGAGACCATGCCCAAGTAGGTGTCTTGGTGGTGCTCTGGAGGTTAGCTCTCTGGAGACTCAGGTTCGAGTCAGCACACAGAGGGGCTGGCGCAAAGCCTCAGATATATACTTTATAGCATTATTTATATCCTCGCTTCTTTTTGAACGTCTTTCATACGGTAAATGGCAGCAAATGAGAGACAATTGATGCTTGTTTGGGCCCCGCTGCTACTTGAAGGCTTTCTTGGCTCCGCCCCCATGTGTAGTCACTGGGCGCTACCGTCTCAGGTGCTTCAATAGGTTGCTCGTGTTTCCCGTCTTGCTCGACACATCCGACGACATGTAGACGCAGACGCGTTTTCTGCGCCTTGTTTTTAAATTCACCAAACCAGTTCCATATAATACACTTCGTGAAGCGCTTTTTGTCGACCATTTGGTCACTTTGTAACTCTCGTTCCTCGCCGGTGTCACTCAGTCTGTTGTTCTTTCTTTGCGTCGCTGTTGGTAAACAACGCCTCGTGCCGTTTTACTGTGACTTGTTGTAGGCTCCTATGTGGACCATAAGGTTAAAAACCAAACCAAACCAAACTTAAGAAAACTAAACAAAAAAAATATTTTTTTTTACAAAAAAAAATACAAATAAAAATAAATAAAAAAACCTAAGTAACTCCGCCAGAGTCTCTTTTGGGTCACTTTTGCCGGTCCCAAGCCCGGATAAAGGAGGAGGGTTGGAATTGTGACATTAAAAAACAGCGTCCATTACATGCACAGCATATTGCCAATTATGCAAATTGGATGGTGACGTCATTTAGCGACTTCTAGCGACTTTTAGGACAGCCAATAGCGACTTTCCTTACTGAGGAGTTGGCAACACTGCCACTTGTCGCCCGGAGCCTGCGCACTGGCACCGTGATGGCGGAAGAACAGCCGGAGAACTAGTTATGACTCGACAAATTAACTAACCACTACCTGTGGTCGTCGCTCAATTAATATCCCGTACCCCCGCGTCACTTTAGCTTATATCCAACCCGCTGTTTTGAAACAATGAGGCGAAGTAAGGCTGAAGTGGAGGGCTATATCTCCTCGGTCCACAGTTCGTCCCCTTCGCTCAGAGAGGTGAGTTGAGCCGAGTCGAGCCGGTGGGCTAACATTAGCCACGCAACCATGGTGTTTATACCACCATGTGCTGCTGCTGCTGTGGCACATGGTTTCCCTCACCACCACCACACACGTATTGCTTTACAATATAACCTACCCGACCTGTGTACAGCAGCAGAATGTGGTGCTGCTACCTGGAAACCTCACCCGGTCACTCGTTACTGTTGGCTTGACGCCTGGCCCGGGTCCACCGGTGTGAACTGCTCCAAGTCCACATGTCCTCACTTTATAGGCGCTTACTCCACATATTATTGCTTCGTTGTAGCTTTTCCTGTCAAATATATTATTTGTTTCTGTCAGTGCTATGTTCTGCTGTTTACTTCTTCTCAATATTATCCTTACAATATTACCATGTTACATTACCTTTCATCATTATGTAACACATAACATTCTTTGTCTCATGTGCAATACTTCCTCTTACCATTATTACTATTACCCTTTTATTACACTTCAATTATTGCCAAATTGTTTTTGCTGACTTAATATCTTATCTTGCCTATTTTATAATTTTTTATTGTCTTGTTTATTTTATTATTATTTAATTCTCTTGCTGTGCAACCTGGCACAAGAATTTCCTTCGGGATCAATAAAGTTCTATCTTATGTTATTTTCTTCGACAGAAGCCAATCAAAGGCTTTTTATTTGCTAAGCTGTATTTCGAGGCAAAGGAGTATGATCTCGCTAAACGGTAAGCCCAAGAAGCAAGAATAAACGATTTCTTCGTTTAAAACCATTTCAATCTCGTGTTGGAGTTTCCACGTAGTTCCACATGCGTTGCCGTTGGCACTTTATGTAAATGTTGCTTTCTGTTTTTAGACATGCTGGCAAGCTGCTTCCTGGTAACCCAGCCGTCTTCTACCTCAAGGTTGGATTCACAGTAGCGACTTTCACTTTCATTTTACTTTCATGTTACCAATGAACTACCATGAAATGAAATGAAACTAACTCTGCATAAGTTAATCTTTTGTTGTTTAAGACATTTTAACTGTGTGTGAAACTTAACACAGCAAGATTGTCCCATTCGATCCCTGCTTCGCTTTGTTTACCACTACAACTTCTGCCTAACTCTTCAAAACTCTCCACTCATCTCTGCTCTTATCCATATGCTTTTTTCTGTCTTTTGTTAGTTACTTTGTCGTTTGTTTGAAGACTTTTTCTACAACACTGGATTTTGTTTCCAATGTTGTATATAAAACCACATTTATTTTCCTTCATCTAAATTGAAAATTAAATCATGAGCGGAGGGGATCGTGAGCCCCTACTTCCCAGGCATTTAATCAAGTTTCCAAAATCCCGACCAGCTTGTTTCGCTGTTTTCCTGCTTCCCCTCTGCCTTGTATTAATGTCTATTTCCCTGACCAGGAGAAGCTGCTCAGCCGCCAGGGCCAACAGGGCTGGAACCGCCTCTTCGATCTCCTGCAGGCGGAGTTAGCCCAGCCGATGTCCACATCAACATGAAGCTGGTTGAGCTGTACTCTAAAGATGGCCGTCTGGATGAGGCTGTGAAGCACTGCTTGAGCAGCGAGAAGAAGGTCCAGCTCCGCAAAAGTCTGGAGTGGTACTCTGTGGTGGTCCACATGCTGCAGGTCAGCCATTATGTGTTTTGGGTGTGTGTAATTAAACTTGCGTCAAGTGGTTGCCAGTTTGTTGCACATCCTGCGGATGTCATGCTCTCAGACACTCAGTCACGTCAAGTGATTCATCTTTCGTGTAATTTGCCAACATGGTATCGGTGTAGCGATGGCTACATATGTTAGCTATAGATTTACTTTGGTTAGGCCTTACTTTGGATAGTGCCCTACTTATGTCACCTTTTGGTGTGCGACTTTTGGATTGGGCATCCCCAGAGGGTTCCCGCGGGGTCTTAAAAAGTCTAAAATTTAATAATCCGAATTTTAGGCCTAAAAAAAGTCTAAAATTTGATTTTGCTAGGTCTTAAAAAATTATTGGATTAGGAACTTACTTCGCGATAACTTGTTGCTCCGGTAAATGGTGTTGAGGAAAATGTCCGGCGCTGCAAAGTAAGCAGTACCGGGCAATGAATTCCCCCGCCCAACCAATTCGTGGATGGAAAATAAATCAGCATGGAACCAATAAGTCACTAATCTTTGCAGCTCTCCGGTGAGAACTTAACCGGACAACACCCAGTGCCTTAGCAACTGAAAACGATAGTTATGCACATAACTGTAGTTATGTGCATAACTGATATATAACGCGCGAAGAAACCAGCAACCAAGCTAAAGGAGAGGGAAAGTCTACTAGTGTGTCGCCGTCTTTTGTAACCTAATGGGGAAGTGCAAGTTTAACAAAAACTTGTTGAGTAAAAGCACGTTTAGTGCTTGTTAAAACCAGTGGAGGGGAATGTTTTTGAAACCCACTGCACCTTTTGCCATAAAACGGTAAAACTAGGAAAATTGGGGGTAAAGGCTTTAGAATCGCATGCTCAGTCAGAGAAACACAAGACACAAGTGAAAAGCCAACAACAAACTCCTGCCATCTCGTCGGTGTTCGCCCTGCTTCAGGACCATCAACTGTGTCAAATGCTACATTAGCCAGTGTGCCTGCTGCCAGCTCCTGCAACAACGTCGGGGATAATCGACCTCCGGACGACGTTTGGGTCTACGTCAACCCTAAAAGCGGAGGTGCTGTGGACGCTACATACTGTAGCTAAACACCAATCGTACAACAGAAACGATGACATAGGCATAGACATAGACATGGGACTTATTTCTTCTTTAATAGTAATTTTCCTTCATACTTTTTTGCCAGTATGTCTGTGAAATAGGTCTTAAATTCTATTCAAAGTGGTCTAAAAAAGTCTTAAATTTTACTTGTTGAAACCTGCAGGAACCCTGGGTACCGGAGTAATGCCGGGCACTTGCCATCAAACTCCACTTGTTCCATGACACAGCGATACCATGTAATACCAACATCGTTATACTATTGGCTCACAAGCCTTGTTGGAATCGGGAACGAAACAGCCAATTTTGGACTCGTAAACATTTTGAAATGATTAATTCACAATCCTAAATTTTTTTTTGGGTGAAAGGCAATATTTTTATCCTGCACCATTCTGAAAGCTTTGTGGATGTTTTCTAATTTAATATTTCATTTATTATTCAGCTCCATAAAAATCGTATTAATTGTACCTTTTTATTTATTTTTTTACATTTTTTAAGGAATACCTAGCCCAGCCCGGCGTCTCCAACAACGAAAAGCTGTGTCGTCACCTGAAAGCAGAGCTGTTGCTGGCCCGCTGCAACCTGCTGAGACTCAAGCTATCTGCCAATGGAGTGCAGCCTGCACTTGATGCCCTGAGAAGGTGGGTGTGGTGTGTTTGCATATGTACACAGACAGGACGGGCCTGGTTTCAAACCCAGTGTGTGTGTTGTGTGTGTGTGTGTGTGTGTGTGTGTGTGTGTGTGTGTGTGTGTGTGTGTGTGTGTGTGTGTGTGTGTGTCCTTTTTAGTTTTGATGAAGCCATGCGGTCTGTGAGCACCACAGCCGGTGGCCCGACAGACGAACTTGGTGAGGTGTTTGGGGAAATGCGCGCGCACCTTTACCTGCACCCTCCTACTGAAGATGGCCCAAGAGCGTGAGCAGAACTGGAGAGCCGTGACCGACTTTGCCTCGCTCTGCTTCCTGCTGTCTTACCAGGTACATGTGACCAATGTGACCTAGATGGGTCACGATACGTCTCTATCTAAACACATGTGTTTCTTTAAACGTAAGCTTGTTAATCTGCTCGGCTATATTTTGGAGTCTCTGAATCCTGTTCCACTTGTTTTCTGATGTAATATTCTGAGAAAAAACATTGTAACTGGAGTCTTACCTAATTACCAGCCTCTTATGTAGGTAGAACCTTTGGATATAGTTTTCCCTCATTTACAAATTGAAATCAATATTCCTAATTCATATTGTAAAATCTGTTCATTGTACATTGAACAGTTCTAAAGTTGTCAAAATGTTTTGATGCATAAATACACCAACAGATCTGACAGTCACCTGCAGCAGCTGCTGTCAATATTTTATGAAATCATCAGTCATATTATCAATTGTGATTTGTTTTGGTTTTGTTTTTAGGTGCAGAGACCCAAGGCGAGGGTGACTAAAGGAGACCAGTCGGCCCCCCAGCTGTTGGAGCTGATGGCCAGCGACCGACAGAGCCAGGCCGGCCACATGCTGCTCAACCTCAGCTCTGACACACAGACCCTTATTACGGAGGTCAGTCCACCCATCACTTGCCCTTTTCATGACTTTTCAGCTCAAACGACCATCTTGGGTTACTGTGTCCACATACATAGTGACTTTTTTTTCTTTCTTCTGAGCGCCAGCATCTTTTTTTCAATTGTTCCCAATGAGAAGAGCATGTGTGTGGCAGCATGAGGCCACATAGAGATAAAACACTGTACCACTGTCTTTTTTGTTTTGGTTTTTTTGCACACTTTTTTTATGCAGCCGCTCTGAACGCTTCTATTTAAATAGCTGAACTTTTCAGAAGTCATTACTTTTCACAAATATCCATATTACATGAGGTCCAATTCCCCACTTGCATATCATGCTGCTATTATCACTCATGCATGTCCAATTACATCCATGACAGATGCAATTATCGCTACGATGTTAAGCTCGGAGCTAAGGAGCAAACGTGACTAGTTGTCTTAGAAACTGTAAACAAAGCACTAAGGCGCAGCAGGGTTTTCATCCCAGTGCTTCCCAATGCCAATGTATTTTTGCCATTGAAAGGACGCAAAGTTGACACGGGCCCTTATGTCGTCTTGACTTTGGAAAGGATGGACTCCAGCTGTCTTTTCATACTTTGTATGTTGTATTGTAGGTGGTTGAAGCATTTGGTAATCGCAGTGGACAGAGCTCCCTTGTTGAGCTCCTGTTTGGAGCCCAGGCCTCCAGAGAGTCCTCCTTCATTGCCAACGATGACATCTGCTCCATCAACACACAAGTCCCAGAGCTCTCCCAGCTGGCCAAGTGGGACAACGGTAAGTGGAGTATCATTTCCGTAATTCATTATTTTTATTTTTACTGTCTAACAAAAAATTGAAGTTTGTGTATTTTGGACAATGATCATTGATCCCAATTGTTTCTGCAGGTTCTATCATGCTCCACGGAGGGGACTTGCAGCACCTGACCTGGCTGGGGCTGCAGTGGACCTTGTTGGCCCAGAGGCCAACCCTGCGAGACTGGCTCAAACAGCTCTTCCCCCGACTCAACCTGGAGACTTCCAAGCTTGACACTAATGCACCCGAGTCAATCTCCCTGCTGGACTTGGAGGTAGTTTCTTTGAAATCGAACCCTGGTTTAAAAAAACAACAACATATAATAAGCATATCTTCTAGAATTGGGAGTCATCAGGTGGTGGCATGAACCCTGTATTGTCACAATACAGGTGTGATAAGAAAGGTCATCTAGTGCTTGAGGGCAGTCTAAACTTGTATGTGTAAAGTCTGTCTCCTTTATGGTTCTCATGCTTTATTGTTCATATCTTCACTGTTCATGGGTGGGAAGTAACTCCTGTCGCTCCTGTTGCTGTGGGGATTAACTGTATGCTTCATCTCCAGGTGTTTGTGTGCGGGGTGGTGTTCTGCTGCCATTGTCAGCTCCAAGAGACCGCCAAGATCAGCTGTGTGGGCCAGCAGCCGCTCAGCGAGC
Organism: Coryphaenoides rupestris; assembly: GCA_002895965.2. Classification (NCBI taxonomy): domain Eukaryota; kingdom Metazoa; phylum Chordata; class Actinopteri; order Gadiformes; family Macrouridae; genus Coryphaenoides; species Coryphaenoides rupestris. Next base: position 359,176 of record PIJE02000144.1, read on the forward strand.
CACGGTGCCTTCCCCTTCCCCTGCTCCGCACCCTGTCCACTGACCGACAGAGGGAGTGGTGGGAGGCCATCTACAGTCTCATCCACAAGCATGCTCTGTAAGTCCTGGGGAGCTGGGGGCTACATGAGTCCACTGTGAAGACTTGTTAACGAAGATCCCCTCAGCATACAATTAACTGGAGCGTTTGTAATGACTGGAAATGTTATTTTGTTTTTGAATCATATTTGTATGGCAAAGCTATATTCACACAAAATGTGACTGTTCTGCAGACCCTGAAAATGTTTTATAGATATCCTCTATGACAATACATTCTGAAATCAGTCTGTCAAGTTGACAGAAATTGAATAATGGAGAGTATCCTCACATGGATAGTCCTGTCCACAAAAATGTTGTACTTTTCAACGTGCTTTTTATTACAAAGTGACTAAAAAGCCTAAGTTATGATGTCCAGTTTATTTGATAAGATAAAAACAATGCTATGGGGTATATGCTATAGTCTTCACAACACAGTTTCACACATAGGGTCATTATGTTAGTAACATTTAATAGTACAACTGAATGGACTATCTTCTATATTCTAATTTACTTGAATTGTCCACGTGTCAGACAGCGACTCTTGTGTTTCTAAAGTACTTTTTTGTTTACGTTTTCTGCAGACCTGGCACATCAGCCAAGCTGCGTATGGTTGTGCAGCATGGGCTGAGTGCACTAAGAACAGGAGAGAAGCATGGTCTGCAGCCAGCGCTGGTTATTTCCTGGGCTCAACATCTCAGTCACATGGTGAGCGTGGGTGTGTGCGAGGATTGCTTTTGGATTGGCAATAGGCAAAGTGCATCATAGACTATTGTCTTATGGAATTGGTGACATAAAATTTGCAAGATTTCTCCAATACCCAGAGTACAACTGATCACATTGGCGCTAAGCGATAATATGGTCTGTAATGATTTAGTCTTTATACCGTTTTTCGATACTCATCCCTAGGCATGTTCATACCTTTTCATTGAACCAGGTAGCATATGTTGGTCTTCCTACTCAGGGCATGGAGGTGAACTCGTACTACGACCAGAAGGAATACATCGGCCGTAGTGTCCACTACTGGAAGGCTGCTCTTCCTCTCTTGGACAAGATCAAAAACAGGCGCAGCATACCAGAACCCCTAGACCCCCTCTTCATTCATTTCCCCAACAGAGATATCCGGGTAAACCTTTTTTTAATACAATAATTAGTTTTGTGCATAAAATGTAATGCCGCTGCAGCAGTTGCGGTTTGTTCACTGCAAGGAACATATTTCAAACTTTTGACACTTACAGATTTCAATCGTGAAGGGCTATGAGGAAGAGGCCATGATAGGCTTTGCATCCCTCTTGGACATTGAGGGTAAGACGGAAGATGCCATTGCTACCCTGGAAACGATCAACAACGTGTCCTCTTCCTGGCATCTTGCACAGGCAAGTCCAAGCTTCAGGTTTAAAAAATGAAATGATGTACTTGTGATTGTTGTTCACCTGTATTGCGTTGCCACTGACTTGGGCTGTCAAATTAACATTCGATATTCAATACATGTTCTCAATTTTTCTGCGCAGTTAACAGTCCTACCACTGATGGATCACCAGCCTTCAGTTGATTTAGTTGTAGTAGAGGCTTGCTTTCATTTATATTCTCTGCAGATCTACCAAAGGCTGTCGGAAGAGGCAGGCAGTGGGGTAGAGGAGACCCAAGACCGATGTATCATGTTCCTCAGGAAGTTCCGCACTTACCTGTCAAAGATCTACAACTCGGATGACCTGGAGCAGGTTTGTTTTGATTTCCCAGAGGCCATAATGATTTGATTGTTTCCTCGAGATGTATTAACCAGTCATGCCGTTTTCATCCCCAGCTGCCTGTGTCCATGGAAGAGGTAATGGACCTCTTGAATGAGGTGAATCAGCAGTTGGAGGAGATTGGTGAGAATGCAGAGGAGAAGGAGGAGAAAGAAGGGGTCCTAAGAGCACCAACCCGGTCCACACCAGAACCTTCTGCCAATATCTCCCGCATCAACTTCACCACCATGTCACCTAATAAAAGCACCGTTTCTCCCTCCAAAATACACCTGGTAGGTAATTTTAATTGAGCAATGTGTTGACTATTTTAATGACCGGTGGATGATGTGTTCCATTGTTTATAAGGTATTCTTTACATTGTCAACAGATTTCTCCGAAGACACCACCTCATTGGGTGGAGGATCAGAAGTCTCTCCTACAGATGCTCTGCCAGCAAGTAGAAGCGCTCAAAGTAAGTATTTTTTTGTTCCAACTAAAGGGTGCCTTTGTGTGTGATTGCTATCTGGACACGTTAACATGCTAGCCGGCAGTGTTTTGGCAGTGTCAAAATCTCAATGTCTTCAGTGCTCAAGTAAATGTCACCGTAGTCATCAGAATTACTGTGCAAATGTTGATATTAAGGGTATGAATCTTTCGATATCTCACGATTCGGTTTTGATTATTGGGGTCACGGTTCAATTTGAAATCGATTCACGATTCAAAGTCAATTCTCAATTGAGTAAATAGGAGTATTCATTTCAGGATTTACTCCAGTCCACTGTGTGCTAAGAAAGCAGCTGGAAAAATTGCAGCTGAGAAACTTGTGTGTGTGAATCTATCGAGATATATTAACAATGTGGGATAAGCTGTGTGTGTGTGTGTATGGGCATACGTTTGTTCTGCAAAAGAAACTCAACAAATTTCTTTGTATGGTAGAATGAGGTCCATGATCTGAAGCACAATTCGAGTGGAAACCTGGGCTCCCCTCATCATAGGATGTATGGGGACAGCTATGGAGCCGACAGTCTACAAGAGCCCTACACCCCGGTACCGTCCTTTCAAGGGCCACAATTAACGGGTACGTTTCCAAGTAAGCGTGTATTGCTGCTTACTTATTTACTCTATATGAAGTGCCTATACACACTTAGTTACACTCCACAGGTGTGTATGTATATAGCACTCCCCGGGATCAGAAGTTAACTCTGAAGTTGGAAGAACTAGTTGGGACTCCCAATGAGCACAACTCTCCCTTGATTTTTGTTGTTTCTCTCTCAGATGCAACCACAGGACCCTCTGTGTACTACAACCAGTCTCCTGCTTATAACTCTCAATATCTACTTCGCACATCAGCAAATGTGACTCCCACAAAGGTAAGATAATTCCTGATATTTTGACTGCCATTTTGGACCATTCAGTAAAACACTTCTAATGTTGTGCTTTTGTGCTTAATCACAGGGCAACATGTACAACATGAATCGTATGCCCCCACAACAGCATATCTATTCCTACCAACAGCCGACCCACACACCACCGATGCAACCTGCTGCGCCGTGCGTCTACCCCCCACAAGAACAAGTGTTCAGTACACCTCTTCGCTTTGAGTCACCAGCAAACAACCTCCTCTCGCCATACAATGACGAATATTACAGCCATGGCGTCACGCAGCCAACAACAAACCTGCCCCTTCCTGAGCCTGGTTACTTCACGAAACCCACTCCGGTTCCTGTTCAACAACCAAAGAGCATTGAGGGGAAATCAATGGATTTTGGGAAAATCTCTTTTGGACAGATGGCACCAACTGAGATCCCAAAGGTTCCTAGTTTTGTTGCTGAGCCAGCTAGTCAGAGTGCTCAACCAGCAGCATTCAAATTCAACTCCAATTTCAAGTCCAACGACGGAGACTTTACCTTCTCTGCTTCCCAAGCCAAACACAGCGAGAGCCTGCTTGGGCTGCTGACTTCAGATATTTCCACTAAAACAGACTTTGAGCAGAAGCCTGGTGCTCAGGATCAACCTACCAGCCAAGCAGGCATTTTCACCTTTGGAAGTAAAAATGTCTCTGGGTTCAGTTTTGCAGGCGCAACACAGAACACTGGAACTGCAGGCGTATTTGAAAGGGTTGAAGATCCATTTAATTTTGGAGATGTCAACAAGCCTATAATTGGAATGGGAAAGCCTTCTGAAGTCGAGCAAAATCAGCCTCTGGAAAGTGACAATGACAGCACCCATTTAGAGGAGGATGATGATGGTCCTCATTTTGAACCTATTGTACCTCTACCCGATAAAATTGATGTAAAAACAGGTGAGGAAGAAGAACAGGAATTGTTCTGCAATAGGGCCAAGCTCTACCGTTTTGAAATGGAGACTAAAGAGTGGAAGGAGCGAGGTATTGGAAATCTAAAAATTTTAAAACACAACACCTCAGGAAAGGTACGCATCTTGATGAGGAGAGAACAAGTTCTTAAGATCTGTGCCAACCACTATATCAATGCTGATACACTACTAAAACCCAATGCTGGCTCAGACAAGTCATGGGTCTGGAATGCCGTTGATTATGCAGATGAGCAACCCAAACCTGAACAACTGGCCATTCGTTTCAAGACTGCAGAGGAGGCTGTGCTTTTCAAAACAAAATTTGAAGAAGCTAAACGAAGTGTGCCCAAGTCACCAGCAAAGCATTGCCTGCAGGAAAAGAGAGACTTGGGATACAAACAGAATGAAACCCAACCATCATTTGCATCCCAGTTTGCACCTAAGGAGGGGGAATGGGACTGCAATGAGTGCTATGTGCGAAACAAGCCCAAAGATATTCAGTGTATCGCTTGTCAGACAAAAAATCCCAAAATTGCCTCAAAACCAGAAGGATTGACCGCCAGTGACTCCAAACCACCACCTGGAGGACCAACAGTAGCAAGTAGCTTTACTTTCAAATTTGGCACTGATTCATCAAAGACAAGTTCTGGCACTCCATTTACCGGATTTGGGGCTTTTGGTGCTTCTAATTCTACATTTGCATTTGGTACTAGTGGTTCAACCCTTGCCGATACTGGAGCCAGTGCATTTGGAGGTCAGTTTAATAAGAAGCCAGATCAGTGGGCTTGTAATGCAGAGTCAGTTGTCCCAATACCAACAGAAACAGCAGGTCCACCTGCACAAATGGCAGCTGCCCAAACCACCAAGCCATTGAGCTCTGCATTTGGCACCAGTTTCGGCAGCCAATTTGCAAAGAAGCCAAGTCAGTGGGACTGTGACGCATGTTACGTACGAAATGAGTCTTCATCAAAGAGTTGTGTTGCCTGTAGTACTCCTCAGGCCTCAGAAGAATCAGTTGTCCCAATACCACCACAAACGGCAGGTCCATCTGCACAAATGGCAGCTGCCCCAACCACCAAGCCTTTGGGCTCTGCGTTTGGCACCAGTTTCGGCAGCCAATTTGCAAAGAAGCCAAGTCAGTGGGACTGTGACGCATGTTATGTACGAAATGAGTCTTCATCAAAGAGTTGTGTTGCCTGTAGTACTCCTCAGGCCTCAGAAGAATCAGTTGTCCCAATACCACCACAAACGGCAGGTCCATCTGCACAAATGGCAGCTGCCCCAACCACCAAGCCTTTGGGCTCTGCGTTTGGCACCAGTTTCGGCAGCCAATTTGCAAAGAAGCCAAGTCAGTGGGACTGTGACGCATGTTATGTACGAAATGAGTCTTCATCAAAGAGTTGTGTTGCCTGTAGTACTCCTCAGGCCTCAGAAGAATCAGTTGTCCCAATACCACCACAAACGGCAGGTCCATCTGCACAAATGGCAGCTGCCCCAACCACCAAGCCTTTGGGCTCTGCGTTTGGCACCAGTTTCGGCAGCCAATTTGCAAAGAAGCCAAGTCAGTGGGACTGTGACGCATGTTATGTACGAAATGAGTCTTCATCAAAGAGTTGTGTTGCCTGTAGTACTCCTCAGGCCTCAGAAGAATCAGTTGTCCCAATACCACCACAAACGGCAGGTCCATCTGCACAAATGGCAGCTGCCCCAACCACCAAGCCTTTGGGCTCTGCGTTTGGCACCAGTTTCGGCAGCCAATTTGCAAAGAAGCCAAGTCAGTGGGACTGTGACGCATGTTATGTACGAAATGAGTCTTCATCAAAGAGTTGTGTTTCCTGTCAAACTTTGAATCCCTTATCCAAAACTCCATCTCCTACACCACCTCCAGCCTCACATACCTCCGTGTTTGGTGTTCAAGAAGGGAAGCTACCCCAGTTTTGGGTTTGTGAGAAGTGCAGCGTTAAAAATGAACAATCTGTTATTAAATGCATTTCCTGCGACGCCCCATACCCTACTCTGTCTTTGGGAGCCATGTTTGCAAAGAAAGATGGGGAGTGGGACTGTGACACTTGTATGGTGAGGAACAGTGCTTCAGTCAGTCAATGTTTGTCCTGTCAGACACCTAATCCTAACGCAACTGGCCAAAGTACAACTAGTCTTGCTCCCTCAACGTCAAGTCTCACTAGCTCAACATTTAGCTTTACTTTTGGAGATAAAACGTCATCTAGTCAATCTGCTGGAACTACCGTTACTTCTGGCTTTGGTAATAGCAAAGGTTCTTCATTAGTT
>PIJE02000144.1:370564-392227 GCA_002895965.2 Coryphaenoides rupestris
GAATGCCCAGCTAAGTGCAGAGGTGAAGGCCTCGTCTAGTCCTCCGGAGGATACTAAGGAGCTGCCTTCAGGCCAGCTGTCCGGCACCACGGAGGCTGCAGGCACCAGCACCACGGAGGCTGCAGGCGTCAGCACCACGGAGGCTGCAGGCGTCAGCACCACGGAGGCTGCAGGCGTCAGCACCTTGGCACAAGGGGAGCCAAACTCGGCGCTGGCATCCGAGGCCAAGGACACGGTCCCAAGCGATCTGTCCCATGGCTGTCCCATCGATCTCTCCACCAGGAAAGACAAAGAGTCCGACTCGACGGTGGTTGCTTCAACCCCTTCACTTACCACTTGTTCAACCACTACGATTCAAGGTATATCCGTTGTTAACATTGAGTCATGATATATGTTCTTGGCAACCACTAGATAAGGCTGGGGGGGAAAGGGTGTGTGAAAAGTGTCCATGGTCCTTGTGAGTTATCTTCACTAGTTTAGTCTACCACCGGTGCCCTGGTACATTAAAGGAGCGAACCCATAATTAGTGTTTTGAAGCAACTGCTGTTTGTCCTATGATGACGATGTTGTTTACCTCCGTCAACCATGCTAATATTTTATTATGGTCCCTAGTTATAGGTTATAAATTGACGGAAGTTTTTTTCATAACGTATTATTTTTCTAATGTCTCTGACTTTAAACAACCTAACATTATGCATGTATAGTCCATTGGCCCACGGTGTGCTAGATGTTTCTCCTCTTTACCTCAATGCAGACATCTCCTTTGGCGCCCTTGGCGATGGAGGCTTCTCCTTCGCAGACCTGGCCAAGAACACTGGAGAAGGAGAATATGCCTTTGGATCGAGAGGTTGATACTGATCATTCCATTCCATTTCATGTGTCAGAACAGAAACGTGTTTCTCGACGCTTTTACCCAAAGCGGCTTGTAGTGAATTCAGTTATCCGTAAGCAAGCTGTCCAACCCATCCTTGCTCCTTAATGTACCAACACCTTGTCTCCTCTCCTCGTTAGACTCCAACTTCTCCTGGGCCAACGCTGGAGCCTCAGTGTTTGGCTCTGCAGCCAAACCAAAGACCAATGGAGAGGAGGAGGAAGGGGATGAAGAGGTGGCTGCTGACGATGTGGACATTCACTTCGAGCCCATAGTGTCTCTGCCAGAGGTGCCTGGTGTTCTTCTCATCTTAAATTGCAATAAATTAGCTATGAATGATTTACAGTGTGTCTTGGAAAATGCTTAATTTTGTCTCTCCCCCCCATTCAGGTGGAGACCAAGTCTGGTGAGGAGGACGAGGAGATCCTGTTCAAGGAGCGCACCAAGCTGTACCGCTGGGACCGCCAGCTCAACCAGTGGAAGGAGCGCGGCGTGGGCGACATAAAGATCCTTTACCACCCCGCCAAGGGCTTCTACCGCATCCTCATGAGGAGAGAGCAGGTGCTGTTGGTGTGCGCAAACCACGTCCTATCACCTGGCATGGAGCTCAAGCCCATGAACTCGTCGGCCAACGCGCTGGTCTGGACCACCACTGACTATGCCGGTATTATGCGACTAATTAGGAGTGTCTATAGGATTGTATATGCCTGATTATATATTCCATCTTCGATGTCTGTTGCGCCAATCGATTAGCTAATCTGAATTTGTCCATGTTAAACGATGTATCTGTTTAACCCCTTTCTCCTCTAGAGGGCAATGCTAGTGTGGAGCAGCTGGCCGCCAAGTTCAAGAATGCAGACCTCGCAGACAAATTCCGGAAGACCTTTGTGGACTGTCAGCAGCGGTTGAGCCAGCCCAGGAAAGACGACTCCTCCCCAGACGATGTCCCGAGCGCAGGAACTTTCCCGGGAGTCCAACCCCCAGGTTTTCCTGACAATCGCCGCCGATGACGAGACTCTCGGCACTATCATGGTGGAACTGTATTCCAACATTGTCCCAAAGACTGCTGAGAACTTCCGGGCACTCTGCACAGGAGAGAGGGGCTTTGGTCTGAACAACTCCATCTTCCACAGGGTTATACCAAACTTCATGTGTCAGGTGAGCTTTCATTAGAGTGTGTGTGTATAGATCTAATGCAGGCCAGACCTATGCAATGGTTTGGAAGCCTTTTTTAGAGATTGCAATCTTCACAGTTCGATTCAAAATGGATTCTCGATTTCAATATACAATATACGGTACGATGCGGTGTGCAATGTTAAACCGGTTTAATTTATCCAAACCAACTTTATTGGTATTTTCATTGAGACGTTGTGGCCAATTAAAACTTAGCCTTTTGATTTCATCGGTAACTTGTCGTAAGTGTCGAAGCTTAACATAACTGGCTAAGACACATTTTTTTAAACCTTAACCCATTTTTCTCTAAACTTTAAACGCAAAACCCAAAATTCTAACTACATTCATGAAACCTCGGACACTTCTGGCAAAATCAAACAATGGTTTCGAAACTAACGGTGCTCAAAATCAATCGTTTCAAAACTATAGAATCTGTGCTCAAAATCAAAGCTTTCAGATCATACACACAGCCAGTCAATATATAAAACACTACAGAGCATTCATTAGACACTGCATAACAACATTGAGAATACCGTCCAGGGCATACAGTTACAGAAAAAGTGTTTATAGTATTGTGCAATAAAAAAGTATAGTAATCTCAACTTGGTACAGTTATTGCAAGTGAAAAGCACATTACAGTGAGTCAGTGAGCGATTTTCATTCGCGTCACGTCTTCGTCCAGATCACATGCAATGCTTTCACTTGCGAAGACTACCCAGAAATGTCCGAAAATGTTCAGTGTTATACGGCCCCAGGGTGGCATGATGGTGGAGGACCCCCTGATTACTTGTAGCTGAGTGATGTTGCCACCTCGCTGCTCAGGAACTTCCACAACGGCCCGTTGGCCGCTCCTACTCGCCAGATTGAAGCCTGCTTCATCTACAAATATGCATTCATGGGGCCTTTCCAATTAATCCAATACAAACACCCTATATACAGTAAAAAAAAAAAATAGAAGTAGTTACTGTAGTATAGTAAGTGATACAGAAAGACAGATTTCTGCAATCGTGTATGCACTGTAGCGGTGGGGGAAAATATCGATACAGTATAGTATCACGATACTTTGCGTGGCGATACTGTATCGATACAAGGACGCCAAGTATCGATATTTTATTATGCAAATACGAATTAAACTTTTTCCTACCGGAATAATAAAATCAATTGCTTTTTCAGTCCACTAGATGGCGCCGTCATGGGGAGTAAGCGGGAGCACAGGAAGTTAAACAAAGATGGAGTCCGCGGAGAAAGAAATTAGAAATGCGCCGTCCGCGTTCAAATCAAACTTTTTTTTTTTGTACAAGGAAGTTGCATTGTTCATTTCAATACCTGTAATAGTACAGTACTCCACACACACGTGTGCATTCAGTTAAGTTGGAATATGACTGTAATACAAACAGTTCAGTTTGTCAGGTACATGCAACATAGATTACAGTGTTGACGTTTTATTAGATAAAACAGATGTTGACAAAGTTTTACTTTGGGGACATAATTTGCAGTTGAAAAATGGTAATATATCGCAATATTAATATCGCAATACTCAGCATATCGCAATATATTTAGAATCGCAATACTATCGTATCGTGACTTAAGTATCGTGATAATATCGTATCGTGAGGCCTCTGGTGATTCCCACCCCTAATGCACTGATTTACATATACTACAATTTAGTGCAGTTTACAGTTGCAGTAGGCTAGTAGCATAGAATTGTACTGCAGGCATCAGTGTGGAAAGTATCTGAGTGGAAACTTACTTGGACATACTGATATTGAAGCTCTTTGACCCTTTCTGATTTGTGCTCAAAGGGTACTCGTTAGGTTTGCTTCATGGCTACCCTGTTGCGTTGGAGGACACGGTGAATGGTAGAAAGGCTGACACTGGATTCCTCAAAGTTGACATTGTCTTCAACAACTATTTGCTGTATTTCATACAGTCGGATGGCGCTGTTGTGAAGGACCATGTCTACAATGAGAGCCTCTTGCTGTTGAGAGAACGCAGTCCTTCTACCCTCGTGTGGTTGTCTTGCAATTCTACAAAAGGGAAAATGCACTTACAAACATACAGTACAAATGGGCATTACTTCTATATGTAAAATTGTAAGAAAGGTTATTTCTGTTGACAGTGATATACTGGATCAACTATATACAGTAAACTTGCAAAATATGTACAAAAAACGACCTGTTCTCTTCTCTGAAAGTCCTGACTATGGTGGCCACAGAGAATCTATTCACTTTGGGCTGAACTCCTTCTCCTGCTTCCCTCATGGTCATTCCATGAACTAGTACATGGTCTACCACACTTTTGCCCGAATTTCATCAGAAATGACATACCTCGCTCTTCCTTCTCAGCCACCTCGTCCTCTTCCCCCTCATCCACCACCTCTTAAGCGTACTCTTCCTCTGCCTCTTCCAGCCATTGTTTGTATCATTCTAATCCACCTCTACAATCTGAATTGGCTTATATGTTGCACTAGATTAAATCATTAGAAAGTGTGAACCATTTTGAGTTGTGTCTAAACCATGACAACTGTGGTGTAGTTGTTTCGCTTTTGCTGCCTGTGTTTACCATTTTGCAACAAAAGTGCATCACAATGTGAAATGTTTTAATGCGCAAGAATGTGTTTAGCATTAAGCGAAAAGTGTGGAGATTTGCAAATGGTGTCTTAACTACCAAAAGGTGTTTAAGGTTTTGCCAAAAGAGTGATTGATTTTACAAATGGGTTTAGGCAACTGAGCATCTGGTTTAGAGAATGGAGTTAAGTGTTTTAGCGATTGAAAAAAAAATACTATTTTAGGGATATTCACGATTATTCACATTCACATTTCTGCCACTATCGCGGAAGGACACAATTCACTATTGAGATATATATATATGCATACATTAATTCGACCAGGCTTAATAGGTCTAATTAACCAAAGTTAACCAAAGTTTCTCAGAACATCTAATCATTAATTTAAACTGAGCACACAGCGGTGCTCAGCTTTTCTAGTCGCTCCGGAGCCCTGTGTTGAAATGTCGGTCAATTCAATTTCACAATAAAGAAACCATGATCAGCGGGATTAGATTTACTTAAGTCCTAACTTCCTTTCTGAGGTTGAGCAAAAGGCTTCTCACACTAACAGCTTGCCCACAACTCCTGTTTTACACCCTACGCAATTCAACTGTTGCAATGCAGAACACACACTACATGTCCACTGCAATAATAATCAGCAACTAATTTAAAATAGAAAAAGAAATCCTTTAAAATAGGATTTCAGTATGGCCCCACCTGGTTTTTTAAAAAATGATTCTGTCTTTGACTAATTATCAAACCACATTCACAATCCATCAAACAATCTTGACTTCATCGTATCTCTGATGTTTTTCTGTGTTTCAGGGAGGCGACATCACAAACCAGGACGGCACTGGCGGCAAGTCCATCTACGGCGGACAGTTTGAAGATGAGAACTTTGACATCCGACACACAGGGCCGGGCCTCCTGTCCATGGCGAACCGCGGTCGAGACACAAACGGCTCCCAGTTCTACATCACCCTGAAGAAGGCAGAGAATCTGGACTTTAAACACGTTGTGTTCGGCTGGGTCCACAAAGGCATGGAGGTGGTGCGACAGATGGCTGAGCTGGGCTCTCCGTCCGGCAAGACCAGCAAGAGGATCAGCATCTCGGACTGTGGACAGGTCCCATAGACGTCGATGATATGGATAACTAATATGATAAAATACCCTTTGATGTGCACAGGGACGCCCAAATGGCAAAGTTTTTGTAAACTAACTCCCTGGGAAATGGGAGTACAATGAAATCGTGAGAGCATGTGGTGATTTTTCTTTCTGTTAATCATGTCCTTTAATGCCGATTGACCTTTTTTTTTTTCCCTCCTTTTTTAGCTGGACTGAGTAGTACAATCAAGTCCAGTGTTGTTGCTGTGTTGCACTTCGACTTTACATTACATGTCACCTTTCAAGTGAAGTTCTTGTAAAAACTTTTGTTATTTGAGGTAGCATTGATAATTGACCGTGCACCATATTTGTCCGACGTATTGCATCTTTTTTTGAATGCTGACTTTCTCTAAGTTGTTTTGCCCTTGCCCGTCGTCATATTGTGTAAGAACAATGTTTACACTGAAAGCTACCGAAAAGCTTCCTGCATTGTAACAATGGGACGGATGGAACCGGATTCACCATAGAAATCTCAATCAGAAGTAAAAGTGCTTGTCGTACTGAGATGCTGAAAAAGGTTCAATAAAGTCGGTTAAAAAATACATTGTGGCTTTTTCCATAAACATTTTTAATTGTGGGTTCTATCGTTGATCAAACCAAAGGGGAAAAATAGAACTTCAAGTCCCTCTTAAGACGGTGTTGTAAAAATGTTTCCCTCGAACAAATGCTATAATACTACCGCTCGTGAAAATGTAAATAGATAGATTTTGGGTGGTTTTTTTTAGTGCTCTTCATGTATAAATGTCACGTCACGTCACGTCACACGCGACTCCGGCCACCGGGGGGCGCGCGTGTGATTTCCGCAGGGCCGTGACGTCAGCGGCTCGCCGGCTAAATGCGGCGCCTCGAGGCCGCGTCGCTCTTTTCCTCGTCAGGTCTCGTCGTGGTGGGAGCGCGCTCGTCCTGCTCGCACACAGTTCTCACAGCAATCCGGACAAAATGCGCATCTACAAGGACGTGTTGACGGGTACGGGAGGACTGTAACGACACGTGTGTGTGTGTGTGTGTGTGTGTGTGTTCATGTGTGTGTTCGTTCATTCCCGCCGTGGCGCGACGTGTCCGCGGCTCTATTCCTTCCCCTCCACGCCCCGTCTCCGTTAGCCGCCCGCGATGTGTGTACCGCTGCTAATCAAAATGTCCGCTCACGAAGCCCGTCGCCGCCGCCGCCTTCCCCCCCAACACGTTCGCCTAACTTTTAAACTTCAACGCGTCGTTTCAGCGGCAAGAGATCAGACGGCAGCGTGTACGCCGTGTTGTAGGATTACAACCCGACGTGTGTGTGTGTGAGATCCTGGTGTCGCGGAACAAAAGCCGCCTCATCGGCACAAACGTTAATCGTGTTTGTTTGTTTGTTCGTTTCTGATCCCCAGGTGACGAGATGTTCACGGACGTCTACAAGATCAAGGAGATCTGCGATGGGTTCTTCTACGAGGTCGAGGGATCGGTGCGTGTCTTATTATTTTCCTCCGGGGGTGGCCGACAACACCCGACTTCATAGCGGATGGCCGCCGCCGCCACCACCACCACCACGCCTTTAGAGCACGGCCGTGACTCACGGTGACGCATAGTCACACACACTCACACACGTGTACATCTGAGGCTTAATACTACAATACTGGATGTTGAGCCACGTACTTGTACTTTCAAACCGGCCGCCTACGTCGCTTCCAGCACTGCGTACCGGTAGCGATTCCTGAAGCCACACACTGCGTCCTGCCGCCGCCGCCGCAGCACACAGCCTCAGATAACAACGCTAATTGTTGTATTATTGGTTATTGGTCGACGGTAAAGTACGTTGATGAACCCAACGTTAGGTTCACACACAGCCTCTCCGGGCCACAGGATCAAACCCGCAGCACGGGCTATATATACTTTATACCCATATTGGTTACGTGTGATTTAGTGTGGTGGTGGTTGTCCACGTTACTCCCATGTACTTTTATTATATATTGTATTTTTTTTTACGTGCATTTGTCGTCATTCAATGTAGCAAAGCCGCAAATCATCGTTGTAATTGGAATGCCCGCGTTCACTGCGGGCGTTGTTTTGGTGCAAGCAAAACGTCAGCGTTTCATTGGACATGACTGTTCATGTTCATCAGTGAAAGTGGTGTTTAATAACTGTGTCTCCGTGTTTCATGAGCGATTGTTAGTAATGTGAGATTCATGCGCATTACTGCAATAATGTGTCCTCAGCCACATTGTGTTTCTTGTGAAACTGCTTGACTTTCAGTGAGAAATGCGAAATCAGGATGAGATAACGTGATTAATCCCAAAGGAAATTCTTGGGATGGTCTCAAGGCTACACCAAAACACACAAATGACCCCCCACCCCCCCCCATGTGTGTGGTCAGCTTGTCACTAGGACTGACAACATCGACGACAAGCTCCTCGGCGCAAATAAATCAGCAGAAGAAGTAGGGGACGATTTTGACGCCAACTCCACATCGGGCGTGGACATCGTGCTCAGCTCTCACTTGGTGGAGATGTCGTTTGACAAGAGAACCTTCAGACCGTACATCAAGGACTACGTCAAGGGGCAAGTCCAAAACGGCAACGATCACAGTACTGTCAAATGCGTCATGTGTACAGTTTGAAAGTAATACATTCTGCTTGTTTAGACTCGTCGCCAAACTGGAAAGCAATCCAGAGAAGGTGGCCGACTTCAAGAAGCTCGCTGCGGTACACGTTAAGGTTCTTATTAGCGGTGTTGAAAACTGCCAGGTAAAGACACACTTGTTGGTTATTGCCGGTTGAAGTTCCAACACCTGGCTGCCCCTCTAACTGTCGTTCTTATCAGTTTTACGCAGGCGAGTCGATGGATCCATCAGGCGCGGTGGGCATGCTGGACTACCGCGAAGATGGCGTCACTCCATTCATGCTCTTCATCAAGGACGGTCTTGAGGTCGAGAAAGTTGTAAGTATTAGATATGCAGTCTGCTTGTAGTCGTGGAAGTTATTTTTGATATCTGGTGCATCTGCCAGTCACGGTTCAGCTTGAAGACAGGCATTATGTTTCACAACCTTTTCTGTTTCTCTCCAGTAACGACGGCAAGACCCCACTCTGCTTCTCTTATTGGCTTTTGAAAGGACTCCCGGGAAGTGGGAAAGAACCAGCTCTTTAGCACAACGGAATTATTTGTGCAGTCCCACTGAATGTTTACATCAAGACCCACACGTCACACGTCAATGATTTTCATAATTTGAATCGATGACTGATGGAATGAAATTGGCTCCTGGTTTTTATCTTGTGTGAAAATAGCTCAATATTCCATTCTGCATTGTTTTTGCTGTGATAAGACTTGACGTCATGCAATTTACCATCCACCTGACTATAATTCTGGTTTTAAATAAAAACCATAATGTCCAATGTTATTACTGCAAAGCAATCACTTCATATATAATTTAAGCCTTTCTGGAGTGAAACTGAGCACACCTGTTACAGGTTGACAACTGGTTATACCCTGTTCCCTCCCTATTCAGTTATGTTTATGTAGCCCACATGATTGTGGATCAGTTTGCCCATATCTTATCAAATCCAAAAATAGGGTTACAACTCGTATCTCCCTTTCCCTCTCAATTATCGAAGCAAATCCATGTTGGATTGTTGCACAACACCTGTCTGGTAATTTCCCATTATACCACCAGGTGTCTGATTAGCCATTTCAAGCAATTTCACAATCCAGCGTATGCCATCACAAGTGGGAGTGTAGACGCCGACTAGATCAGTGGACTGCAGCAACTGGTAGGCTCATCTATCCAGCATACATCTGGGTGGACACACAAAAACTGGCAGGTGATTGGATGAACCAGTTAATCACCACACCCATAGCTTCTCAGCCTTAGTTTTGAAATGATGCACCAGGCCATAAGTACATTTACATTTAGGGCATTTCGCAGACACTTTTGTCCAAAGCGACTTACAAAGCATACATTTGTTGAAGGAGAGGCAGCAATATATCACTGTGGTACCTGAAGACAAGAATAGAGCTGTTTTCAATCATTCATATTTACGAGACGAATAGAATGAGTTTCATAATTGCCAAGTTGCCTGCATAAGTAGCTGGGCAGGCGTGTGATTCTAAGCATGATACATCTGAGAACCAACAACAATGCTAAGTGGCATTAATAAGTGTTAAGACATATAAACACGCATGTGACAGAAATTATGTGTCAACTTTTATTTTGACTGCTTAAATCATATCAGCAAAACAAATGAGAAGGCGTTACTTCTTCTTGCCACTGGTCCCACAAACATTCATGGTGACCTTTTCGTCAGAACTGTAATGACGGTATTCAGGTTTCAGCTCCCATGTACTCTTGTGCGCTCCCATGGTGTTGTACAACCCAATTTCTCTTATTATCTCTTTCAGGTAAGTCTAGAAAAAGAAAAACATTGTTAAACGGAGATCAGACAAATAGGCATCAACCAAATATTGCTTGCCACACACACACACACACACGGCTTTCAGTTCTAAACACACACGGCTTTCAGTTCTAAACACACACGGCTTTCAGTTCTAAACAAAAAGGCGTGACGCGGTACTTGTATTTGGCCACTAGGTGTCACACGAGTCGCTATCCTGCCGACAGGTTAGCATGGCAACAAGGAACACGTATCCGTGAAAGTAAAAGGTACAGGTCAATTATGTTCACATTTACTTTACTTCTACGTTTAAATGTGAAGTTACACAACGGTTGCTTGTGCCGTCTAATGCAAGAATAGGTCAATCCCCGCCTACACACATAAAGATGGTAATACGAACGCAATTTGAATTTAACGTACAAACATTTGATTTCTGCAAAGCCAGGGAGTTTTCTTTGCCGACCTTGGCTAACCTGCGTCAGTTACTTAAAGGTGCGCCGCACAAAGCCGAGGCCTTTCGCTCACCAATGTTGAGCTCGGAACTAAACTGGAATGAACGTTCGGTGATCTCGAGCTGCAGGTCTAAATCTGAATGATCACACTCTGCCCCGTCCATTGTATATTACGATCGGCGTTTGGTACCACGTCGCGCTCGGGGCAAACGTGGCTAATCGGTCAAATGTGTGTGCGGCGGGCTCCGCGCACACCTCTGCAAAAACCACGCGGCTTGATTGCGCCACGACAGAAACGCGCGTCTACTTTAGTTCACTTGATTTGAGTGTTGGCCAAGTGGTGAAGGGAAGAATGGAAGCATGTGTGGTGTTTGACTCCTACTCCGCCTGTGGTTATGCAATCGGAGGGACCCCGAGGTCATCAGCACCTACACACTGCTGTTCTCTGCTGGAATGGAGCCACAGTATCAGTCTCTTCATTCGAGAGCAAGAGGGAGAGTGCGAGAGGGAGTGAGTGAGAGAACAAGTGTAAATGAGCATGTACATACACTGTGGGTGGTTTTGTTCAACAAGGCAGGGTATGGTGAATGGTGTGTGTGTGTGTGTGTGGCTGAAACAAACAAAAATGTGATTGCAGACAAAGCAATCGGGTTCATGGAAATAAAAACAAGCATTAATTTAATTTTCTTGTTTCCATCGCCGCTGAATTCCCAATCAACTTTTGTTTTAGTTAATATTTTTGATTATCAAAATATGGAGGTGGACTAATTTATTTTAAAAGCTAAGCTTACTGTTACTTTTCACACAAACAATGGTGTGCTGTGCCTTACTGAGGATGATACAACATTACTATAGTACAACATTGATATGGTATAATGCAGTGATTCCCAACCTTTGACTTTGACACTGTACTGTATGTGCAAATGGTGAAAAAAAAGATATACACATGAGGTGGCTGAGCATAGCGTTCCAGTGCACCGAAATGCATAGACAATTATTACTGCATGAAGGCCATGGCCAGGGGGGAAACGGTGGAGAGGAAAAAGTCAGCGTGTGCAATAGAACAATTAAGCCATCGCACGCACGCCTTGATGAAGTGTGTGTGCTCGTGTGTCCTGGGCTCACCACAGGCTGTTTGGTGATGTCCACCAGGTCCCTGATGTTGTAGTACTGGTGTCTCTCGAAGGCCAAGAAGAGCATATCCAGAACCACCTGGCGCTCCGCCCTGACCATCCGCCCATCCTGTTTCTTCTTCTTCTCAAACATCAGCTGCACACACACACACACACACACCACACACATTGGAATTTCCATTGTGATGCATGCAATCCCTTTTCCTCAATGGGGCAAATCACACATCAGAGGTGCTCACTTCCCACACAAGGTGTTGTTACTTGGCGATAAAGAGAGATACACTGCCCCCCCCCACCCCTTCTATAACGTGGCCCTACGTTGACACCATGGTTGGCCACAGGCTTGTAGATGTTGCCGACCGCTTTCTTCAGCTGCTGAGACAAACGCCGGGGCTTGATGGCCTCCGCAATCTGTTGTCTGATCACACACACACACACACACACACACACACACACACACACACACTTTAGCGTCGGGAAGGAAGTAAACATTCTGTAATTCAACATGCCGCATTTTGTGTGCTTATGTACACGTTATCATCTGCCTTATGTGCCCATTGAGCACACTGAGATATTCCAGAGCTGCACACCAACAGGGTTGAAAGGGCTGCAGCTACTCACAATCTCCACATCTGCCACTGAATGACAGTTGCTATAGTGATGCTACAGTGAGCTCGGACTGGAAACAGTTTACGACGCATTGGAGTAGCTGTACTACCCCCACCCCCTAACACTAGTACAAGCAGTAGTAGTCATTTCTATGGTCCAATGTCAACATATTCATAGATGAGTAATGCATCAATCGCTATTGTTAGTTTTGTGTAATGATACATAGACATTTAAATAATATGCCTATATATAGAGCACAACTGGTTTGAAACATAACAGGGGTGTGACTCAGTTTGGTTTTATTCTGGAGCCCCCTAATAAACAAAGTTTGATTATTCGTGAACGACAATTCACTTCACTGCGAGTGAAGCAGCGAACAGGCATGCAGTACAAAATTCACAAAAGTACAGTTAATTGTAGTGTCTGGAACTCCTGAAAACAATGTGAGCATAACTCAAATCTTCTCATAACTCAATAAGCCAACAATTGTCTTTCAGCACCCAGCAGAGCACGCACACACGCACAAAATGTGTCACCAAAAGTCACTCACTTCTTCAACTTCATGTAGTTCTCATTGACCACTGGCTTGCATTCAGCTTTTTGGACCACCATCCCCTCCATGCTTAGTTCATCTGAAAACACAAATGGCGCTGCATGGTGAAACTGGGCGACTGAAATGTCTTTCAGAGGGCAGAGCATTAATTCATTCAGTTTAGGGCGTAGCTTCATGGTGAAATACACAGGACACTGCTACAAGTCAAACACAGAAATAGACACTGTATGGAGTCAATACTTTGCCGTTATCACGATTTCACTTGGCCATCTTCAGCTTTGCCACAAATTGCTGCAATTACATGCAATTATTGGACCATGATGAGCCAGAGCCCTCGCTGGCAGCTCCATTAAACCCACGCGTGCGTGTGGGTTTAATGTGTGTGTGGTGGGCCGCGCCATCTCCTCCATTTGTCCATTTGTAAAAAAAAAAATGGCTCGTGATTGGACCGTGTACGTGTGGATGAGGTCAAACATGAACATTGATAGGAGAGCAGGTTTGTGCTTTATTTAGTATTAAGAGTCCCTGTACCTTTGAAGGCGAAATGGGTTTCATTTGCCAGTTATCAAACAGTCCAGATGAACTTGCTGAACTGCAGTGAATACTGTGTCTTGTAGAAAATGCAAGGCAAATCATTACAAAAAACAACTGTATCAATCATGCAATGTTGACATCTACAATCATTGATTGGCCATTTCTGTATATAGCAAAATAAAAGGGTGAAAAATAGCATAATTGCAAGGAGCCATAGTGTTAGATTTAGCTAAAACAATGTTTTTCCGACGACATCCTTCAGTGCTCAAACTCCTCCCACTCTGTTCATCACCAGCCTCATGAACTTGCTGCGAGAGGAGTTAAAATCACGATTTGCTGACACAGATCAGTATGTCTCCAAGGAGTGGTGGGTTTTGGATCCATTCATGGCCAAAGTCGAGGATGTGGAATACCTGAACTGCGAGGATGAACTTGCTGACCTCCAGGCTGATTCACTGTCAAGGAAATACTTCCAGGATCAAGGATTTAAGAAGTTTTGGATTGTCAGAGGACCGTGCATCGCTCCCAGGCTCGCACTACATGCCACGACCAGGATCATTCTCCCGTTTACTACGACATATCTGTCAGAAACGGCTTTCAGCGCACGTGTCATCAAAACAAAAGCACGCAACAAACTGGACGTTCACAACGACTTCCGACTCGCTGTCACTCACATTACACCCAACATCCCATCCCTGGTTACGAGCATGCAAGCCCAAGGTTCTCATTAAAACAAATGTAAAGGTTATGAAAAGCTGCTTGTGGTTATGCTCTTATATAAAGTGTTTTTGAATGCACTAAAAATAAATAAATAAAATGAAGAGCAATTAAATGTGGTAGGGCTTTGCCATAAACAGGAATACATTTAGAAATGTGAAACAAACAAATAGATGCTGTAAATGCAATTTAATTGAAATTGAATGCACTTGTTATTGTTATAAAATGCTGGTTATGCGTTATCATTCTGCTCAGTGTGTCACCGAGCAACCGAAATGTCTTCACAAATTCCCCGAGCTGCACAACCTCCTGCCGGAATGAAAAAGCAAGCTAATAAAGACAGAGGGTTATCTAAAAGCCCAAAAAGAGAACCTACAAAGGAAAACTGCTGCGAAAGTTTATAAAGGACCACCTACCAGATATGGGCAACGGGCAGAGCTGAAGGACCAAAACCAGCTTTTGTTCGCTTCAAATGAGGAACTGAAGAATAATCTCACAGAGTCCCAGCAAAGAGTTACTGGACTGGAACTGCAGTTAAACGACCTAAAGAAGGAAAATGCAGATATCCAGAAAAGTCTGAATGACTGGAAGAAACTTCTGCGTCGGTGATGTGGTGCTGATTGTGGACGACACATCTCCCAGAAATTCATGGCCTCTAGGGAGGATCCTGGAGACTTTTCCGGACAAGAAAGGCTTCGTTCGTCAGGTTAAAGTCAAGACCAAGACTAATGAGCTTTGTCGCCCGATAACAAAGCTATGTTTGCTCCAAGAGTCGGATGACAGTAATGGACTGTTCTAAAGGCTGTTCTCAAGTCCTCATGCCATGGGGTGAAGAACAAGAAGATTTCTTTCGATGTTTGTGTTTAGCATAACATGTATCATACCATGTAGGCTCCTTTAATTTAATGTAAGTTTGTCGAGTAATTGTTATGCTGTTAACATGTTAAAGTTATGCTGTAGTTGTGCACTTATGAACTATCTATCCCCTCTAAAAAAGAATAAAATAAAGAGCAATGAAATGTGGTAGGCCTTTGCCATAGGCAGGAATATTTATAGGCCTAAATGTGAAACAATTAGATTTAATGTGAAACTGTAAATGCAATGATGATATGATATGGGGGGATTGTAAAGTTCTACCAGCTAATAAATACATGGAAAAAATATGCTTCTTTTATGTATGGGGGGGGATCAGGTTTGAGTCAGGGGGGCTCTGAGAAAAAAGGTTGGGAACCCCTGCTCTAGGTTGTACAGTAGAGATTCTTAAGTGCTCGAAAATGTAGGGAAATTACCGCAAAACACATCGGTGGCAGGAACCAGGTGGAAGACAAAATGAGGAGGTGTATGAAAAGAAAATGAGCAACCTGAAGAGTTCAAGAGGTCTCGGATGTCGCCCCCGTAATCCACCCACCCCCACACACAATCCTCGTTGCCAGATACAAATCTCCATTATTGTCTCCTTCTTGGAAAACAAACACGCAGTTCACAGCTTTCATCCATGTCTAGAGATTTCAAGTCTGAATTTGATGTTATGGTTGACTAGTATGACCATTCCTATACAGTGGTCACATTAACCATTGTTAGTGACACACACACACAGAGAGACAGAGAGAGAGAGAGAGAGAGAGAGAGGTGGAAGCTGTTGAATAAAAAAAAACATTGACTCATAATTCCATTTCCCATTAGCCTCCGGACATGGAGAACAGCGTCATTATCCCTAAACGAATTTGACTTGATTTCATTTGCCCACCATTTGGGATTTTTTTTACATTGCTTACAATAACTGATGACAGAATCCTCTGCAAATGGACTATAAACCCATGTGCGGGATTCAAAAGGTTGTGACAGTGAGGTGTGTTTAGTTGTTGCGCGTCTGTGTGTGATGTGCCCGCAAGAGAAAGAGACCGTGAGAGGGAAAAGTGACACAGCTCAAAAGCGCATACATAACTCTATTTTAAGTGGTTGCCATGCCAGCGTCACAGCAGTCAACCACTCCGCATTACGCCACAAGCCCAGACACCATCTCCATGAATAATTCAATAGCTCCCAATGCGGGGAGCATGCTCACCATTGGTTCATTAAAACAAAAGCAACACAAAAGAAATGTACAGTATCAGAACATAAGCTTTGGAAAGCGTGTGGAGGAAGTGTTACATGTCTTATGGCCACCCTATGGCCAGCATGGAGTAGGACTCTATAAGAAAGCAGTTCAGACGCTTTGCTGCGACCTCATTCACCATTTCTACAGGGATTTGCTAATCACGCTAGCGCTAAGTGTGTTAAAAGCGAACAATACCCGCAAGCTTCCATCAGACAGACGGCAAAATAGGAGATGCACGAGACACTTAAAACACTTAAAAGGGGAACCATCCAGAGTACTGCCTCACAGTCTGCAACATCAACACCATTTCAGCCTAAAAAAAAAAGTAGGCGTGATTGATTCAGGACTTCAGTGTTCTCCCAACACTGACTACATTAACGGAAAATAGCAGATGGTTCCCACTTATGTTACATTATAGAAATTTTCTTCATTACATGTTTGGCCCCCCGTGTTCATTCCAAATGTCACTTATTTACGTTGCTAGGGGAGACAATTTATGACTAGCCCGCTAGCGACTAACATCATCTATATCCCAGAACTCTTTACACAGTCTGGCGTTTTGTTGTTCTATGGGTATAGCAGAAGAAAAGCCATCTTGGCTATTTGCAGTCTATTACTGTGACGTGCGCACGCACGCACGCACGCGCACGCACGCACGCACGCACCATGTAGCTAGACCCAATTAGTAGACTGACAGCCAAGCACATTGACCAGTTTGAGAAAGAGAGAATTTTCCAACCACTTATTGTGTACGGAGCAAAAGCACAGCACTTTGGGCATATAGCATTATAAACACCTTAGCACCTTTCTGAGATGCACACCCCTTAGTTTACAGTGTCACATCCTCCAGCCATCTGGCGACAGGGTGGCGGTGTGTGTGTGTGTGTGTGTGTTTGTGTGTGTGTGGACCCCTTTCATCAAAGCTAATTAGCGAAGGAGGGAGAGAAAGTGAGCAACAGCGAGCGGGCGAGTGAGAGAGCGAGAGAGAGAGAGAGGGGGTGGAACAGAGAGGAGCGTCGAGATGTGTGTTTTTTCCCTCTAAGCAGCCAGTGCACTGTGATTTTCTCAGACGGCACGATCCACCAGTTGCCATCACCCATTCTCTCACCTGGCAACCGCCAACATCTCCTCAATCTGAACAGCGCAGAAAACTCTCACATACAGAGTACCTGGCACAACGAAGACAACAGGAAGGTAGCTCTGCACACACACACATAACACACACACAACACACATTCCTCAAGTCTGCAAGGGGCTGGAGCTTATAAGTGAGCGGATCGGTGGATTGCGGCATGGAATGGAATCTAAGAAGGATGGACAGTGAAATTAATCCAGACTTACTGCAGCCCAGCAAGAGCTTCAAGAAGCCCTCCTCGGGCACCATTACACTCAACGTTGGGGGCTTCCTCTACACGGCCCACCGGACCACCCTGGCAAAATACCAGGGCTCGCTGCTCGAGGAGCTGGCCAACGGGAAGAAGCCCGTGCAGCACACAGACTCAATGGGGAACCCTTTCATCGACAGGGATGGACCCGTGTTCCGCCACGTGCTCAATTACTTGCGCACCGGGGATCTGCTGCTGCCCGACGACTTCCGGGAGTGGGACTCCTCCAGAAAAGAGGCAGAGTTCTACCGGCTGGGCGAGCTGGTGGACGCCGTGTCCGAGTGGGAGGAGCAGCGTCTGGCCAAGCGGGAGCCCGCCTTCCTGGAGGTGACGGACAGCCACGAGCGCTCGCAGGCCATCAGGTGTACTGGCCAGCGAACCCATTGTTCATACGACAAGGTGAAGGCGCGGCTGTGCAGATCTCCAAGAGCCGCCTGGACGGTTTCCCCGAGGAGTTTGAGGTGTCGTCGAACGTGATCCACGTTCCGCGCCAGCTATCATCAAGTCGGGAGCCGGGGCTCCCGGCTGGTGCTGAAGAGGACAAGCACCTTCCTGTGCACCCTCAGATCAGAGACACGTCAAGCTGGAGACCGCATGCTGGCATTCAAGGGCGGGCTTCAAGCTCATCACCAGCCTGGACAGCAGCAAGGGCTCGGTGGTGGCAGCCGAGGCCTTGCACTTTGTCAAGTAGGAACTGTATAAAAAAGACGAGGAGAGGGTTGGTGGAAAAGCAAGAGCGAGAGCGAGAGAGCGAGAAAGAGAGAGAAGAGAGAGGGCGGAGGGGTGGCACATTGGACACATGGAGGAGGAAAGGAGAAAAGGGCGACGCGCCCGGTTCCAATCACCACCACCATAACTATGTTATTGTTGATAGCTTGGTCTTGTGAACACGCTGCTGATATCATGGCTTCAGGTGGACTGAAGGAGATGGTGAGTGGATGGTCACATTAGGGGGCTTTTAAGCAATTTTCTTTTTAACGCTAAGTGTCTTTTTCAGTTCGGATTGTTCCGAATTAAAGTCTTAGAAAGTCCCCACTTATTGGACGCGGGGTGGGAATCTCTTAACAAATCAAAATCCTGTCGTGATGAATCAATGGTATACTTTTTTTAACACCGCTCTTACTGCTATGTGTTCTGAACCAAACTGGTGTTGTTGTGGTGATGGTAGTGATGTGTGTGTGTGTGTGTGATAGTGTGGTGTGTGTGTGCGCAGCGATGCATGCAACTTTAAGCGACCTAGTTTTGTTTGTGTTGTCGTTTTTTCATTTATATTTGAAGTACAGCAACTGTTCAACTGATTTTTCAATGTTCAAAATATTAAAGTTGACAATCAGAAACATTCACCACTCTAAACCTAGCGAACCAGCGCATTTGTCCTGCTGTCAACGTGATTTGACTGTGGTGGATTATAACAACAGGACAATTCTGTCTATTAGGAAATTTCATTTTGAGATGATTGAGACATTCATACATTAATTATGGAGATTAGCATCATGATACTAAAAATCTCCCACCTGCTTTGGAACATAACCGTTTCTCTCCCCAATTTGTAAACAACACTAACAAAAGCCAACCAGTGCCTGAAGCCTTGAATGTGAAAAACACTTGCCTTACTAACAACACGACTCACGACCTAATAACACACCCAGTATTGGAAGATCTCACACACACCCACACTTCTTTCCTCATGTCTGTCCCATATACATATGTACAAAAGACTGCCATCTATTTTGTTGCCATGGTTGTGTGCTTGTGAATGCCAGGCCGATGACTCACTCAGTGAGCGAAAATGAGAAGACAATAGGGAATTGGAGAATAGCAACAAGATGAGATTGATGAGGAGGATGAAGAGGGGAAAGCTACAATAAATACAAAAACTAAACATTTAGACCAAGTCTAAATCATCAGCTTGGTTCAGTCCCCACTTCAATTATTTAAATTGGTTTCCAACGGCTGGTTTTGGATAACGTAGCATCTTTGTCATCTCTCTTCAAGACTGCACAACCCAAATGATGTTAATAACAAAGAACATGACTCGCATTGGCCCTCTAAACATTGGAATGTGGATATTATAAAAGCAGGAACTTAGAGATGCGTCTGGTGAGCATGGTTGTCTCAGAAATTGCATAATACAGTAATAGTAGGCTAAACCATAGGGGTGAGAACAGCATGTCTTTCGCATGTCAATTACCCTACACTCACATCGGCAGTGACCAATCACATTAGTGGCAACAGTCAGCTGAATGCCGTTGCTGACTAACAACTAACACAAAAGAGCAAAAATGCTCAGATATACGACAGTTTTCTACTGTATATTGTAGTACATATTACTTGTTTTTGATCAACACTACACATGGGCCATGGTAATGTACTGTTGTAGGCAACATTTCCTCCGGTGGTTCCCACACGTAGGGCTGATGGATCATACCGTAGACTGGAAGAAATATGGGTGTAGCATCTTGAGTTATATGCATTACCAGCAGAGAAAACGATCCATACTTGGCACAGTAAGGGCGGGAATTAATGGCAGTCTTGCACTAGTCTACGGCCAAACAACCTATTCTTATGAAATCCTTAATAACTAATGAAATATAACTGTCAACCAGGACAATGGAGTATACATAATATGTAAATGAATTAACTACGAGATCCAGTTGCATTTGAATATAAAATATAATCACGGCAACTCCCAAAAGGACTGATTCTTTTTTACATTTGGAACAGATGGCAGTAGTGGTGTTTCACAGTCCTAGTTGATGGAGAATAAGGATTCTCCCTCAGACCTTTGTCGCCCCCTGCAGGTTGTCCCAAGCTTGAGCTGGATGTAAATTGAGTACTCGAGTTGAAGAAAATAAATATATAAATTGAGTCACCTGTATGCATGTTGTATGCATATTAGAAAATATGTGGATCAAAATGCCAATTTTAATCTTGTTAAATAATTGTACGCATAATTCGAGTGACACATTTCATTGTAAATGTGTACAGACTAAAGAGATGAATGAATACATTGCCTGTACTGTGCCTTGAGTGACTACAAGAGTGCTATTTATAAGAGAAAGAGTTGTAGAGATCAAGAGAGATAGAGAGAGATGGAGTGCAGTTGACTAAACAAGCACAGCACATTGCAAATGTCAGTTCAGTTCAGCATTTCAAGAGGTAGTCAAGAGACGTTGCCGCCGAAGCACTCGGCCCTCCATGAACTACAGCTGGCGGAGCACCCATGAAACTGAGCCAACCAATTGTTACCATTAAACACACGGCAGCCTCTCCAGGACCTGTTACACGGCATACAGAATTAGTTCTACTCCATGTAGGGACTTACAGCATGCTGTTAATATCCACACTTTATCGAAGGCAAATGCTTTGCATTTTGTAATACTAAAAAAACTGAATGTCGCAATGTTGTTGCACTGAATGTCGCATTTCAGAAATCACTGAAACCTCCACTGCATTTCTGTGCGCTACACATGTTTGTCACTCACTGGGAGTGTTTACAGCGAATACTTGAGCAATAAATAGAGAGCTCTGAGGTTTTGGCCTTGGACAATTTCAATTGACGACCCACCGTGAAAATATCTGCGGAGAACACAACACAAGTGGAATCCAGCGGTCCAATAGATTCCAGCTTCTCTCATCATCATCACTGTGTGGGCCTATTGTTGCAACTACACGTGTTGCTTAGCAACCTCCTAAGCAACACGTGTGGCTTGTCGAAGCAGACCAAAAGAAACGCCATTATCCATTCGGAGTCCTCTCCTCTCTCTCTTTCTCTCTCTTCTCTCTCTCTCTCTCTCTCTCTCTCTCTCTCTCTCTCTCTCTCTCTCTCTCTCTCTTCTCTTCTCTCTCTCTCTCTTCTCTCTTCTCTCTCTTCTCCTCTCTCTCTCTCTTCTCTCTCTCTCTCTCTCTCTCTCGAGAGAGAGAGAGAGAGAGAGAGAGAGAGAGAGAGAGAGAGAGAGAGAGAGAGAGAGAGAGAGAGAGGAGAGAGAGAGAGAGAGAGAGAGAGATGATCAGAGGAGGGGGAAGGATAGAGGAGAGAGATAGATAGACAGAGAGAGAGG
>PIJE02000144.1:406996-414496 GCA_002895965.2 Coryphaenoides rupestris
CCTCCTCTCAGTTCTGTTGTGGGGGGTCGGGTCGGTGTGTGTGTGCGCGCCATTCGCGACCTAATAATAATAATAATAATAATAATATTAATAATAATATTAATAATAATATTATGATATTTCGGATCGTTCGTCGTCATCGTCAGGGGGTATTATATATAATGCGTACTACCGAACTTGGTCCTCTGGCGTGGAAGCGGATGCGTGTGTGTGTGTGTGTGGGGTGGTGGGGGTGTGTTATAGACATTCCTCAGAGGTTGCGCACGACTGGACTCGTCGCGGTGAGGAGGCGGCGAGAGAAGCGGTCCACCCATCCATCCATCCATCCATCCATCCGCTGTGTTGTGCTGCGCAGATGTGGATGGATGTTGTTGTTGTTGCTGCTGCTGCTGCTGCTGTGTTAACCGTGGATGTGAAGGGCAAGAAGGCATTCCGATGAGGGCGACAGGAATACAATAGACAGCACTGGACTAGATGACACTGGACTAGATGACACTGGACTAGATTATACTGGACTAGATTATACTGGACTAGATTGCACTGGACTAGATGACACTAGACTAGATGACACTAGACTAGATGACACTCGACTAGATGACACTCGACTAGATGACACTGGACTAGATTATACTGGACTAGATTGCACTGGACTAGATGACACTGGACTAGATGACACTGGACTAGATGACACTAGACTAGATGACACTAGACTAGATGACACTCGACTAGATGACACTCGACTAGATGACACTCGACTAGATGACACTAGACTAGATTATACTGGACTAGATGACACTGGACTAGATGACACTGGACTAGATGACACTAGACTAGATGACACTAGACTAGATGACACTGGACTAGATGACACTGGACTAGATGACACTGGACTAGATTATACTGGACTAGATTGCACTGGACTAGATGACACTGGACTAGATGACACTGGACTAGATGACACTGGACTAGATGACACTGGACTAGATTACACTGGACTAGATTACACTGGACTAGATGACACTAGACTAGATGACACTGGACTAGATGACACTGGACTAGATGACACTAGACTAGATTACACTAGACTAGATTACACTAGACTAGATTGCACTAGACAAGAATACACTAGACTAGATTGCACTAGACTAGATTACACTAGACAAGAATAGACTAGATGACAAGAATACTGGCTAGATTGGACTAGATTGACACTGGACTAGATTGACTAGATGACACTGGACTAGATGACACTAGACTAGATTACACTAGACTAGATTACACTAGACTAGATTGCACTAGACAAGAATACACTAGACTAGATTGCACTAGACTAGATTACACTAGACAAGAATAGACTAGACAAGAATAGACTAGATTGCACTAGACAAGAATAGACTAGATTACACTAGACAAGAATAGACTAGATTACACTAGATTATACTAGACTAGATTACACTAGACAAGAATACACTAGGCTAGATTGCACTAGACTAGATTACACTAGACAAGAATAGACTAGATGACACTGGACTAGATGACACTAGACTAGATGACACTAGACTAGATTACACTGGACTAGATGACACTGGACTAGATGACACTGGACTAGATGACACTGGACTAGATGACACTGGACTAGATGACACTGGACTAGATGACACTGGACTAGATGACACTGGACTAGATGACACTAGACTAGATGACACTGGACTAGATGACACTGGACTAGATGACACTAGACTAGATGACACTAGACTAGATTCTTGCTATGACTGAGCAGGGCTACCCTTGTTGTATTGACAAGATGGGAGAGAATTGAATGTTCAGAAAGTTGCAATTGGATCACATTACCGTTCAGTTGCCCTGGATTAGCTGAAATATAGACACAGAGAGGAAGAAGGTTGCATAATTATGAAACAATACTGTTGATACTAAGGTGCTTTCACACATAGGGCACTTTCACAATTTGGTTTCGAGAATCTGTCAACACAATATTTATTCCAAAGCATTCTGATAGGCCTTCTCTCGTATTATTTTCTCAAACTAAAACCAAGCCCTAACCATAAAACCAAACCCTAATCCTGCAAGCTCCAGTGCCTGTCCTGGGACCATGGCCATGGGTAAGCCACCTGCAAGCTCCAATACCGCCTCTGGGGTATTTTTCTTTAGTAAACCGGACCCTGGGGGCCTTAGGGTCGCTAAACTCTAACCCTAATCCCAGACCCTAACCCTAAAACCTCGATGGAAAGAAGTCAGCTGGACTAAAGGTTATACCACTACTCAAGTAATTTGATAGTCATAGGTCTATTTAGTATTGCACAATGTCAAAGCGACCACGCAATAATCAGCTCTGATTGTATGTTCAGGGAGCTGATTTAGGGTTAAAGCAGTGACCAGATTTGTCTTGATCACAACGTTCCATTCGAAAAAACCTTGAAAGATAATACAGTATTGCATGTTAAAATAAGTCATTACATAGCACATAGACACAGCATACACACGTGTGCGCACACACACTCGAGAAAGTAGAGTAATGACACTACTACTACTACTACTACTGCTATGGTTGGGTAGGGTTTTGATCCATGGATCCAGAAATGGTCATGGTTCTTCTTGGTGTGACTGAGGCAGGGCTACCCTTGTTATATTGACAAGATGGGAGAGAATTGAATGTTCAGAAAGTTGCAATTGGATCACATTACCGTTCAGTTGCCCTGGATTAGCTGAAATATAGACACAGAGAGGAAGAAGGTTGCATAATTATGAAACAATACTGTTGATACTAAGGTGCTTTCACACATAGGGCACTTTCACAATTTGGTTTCGAGAATCTGTCAACACAATATAGGCCTTCTCTCGTATTATTTTCTCAAACTAAAACCAAGCCCTAACCATAAAACCAAACCCTAATCCTGCAAGCTCCAGTGCCTGTCCTGGGACCATGGCCATGGGTAAGCCACCTGCAAGCTCCAATACCGCCTCTGGGGTATTTTCTTTAGTAAACCGGACCCTGGGGGCCTTAGGGTCACTAAACTCTAACCCTAATCCCAGACCCTAACCCTAAAACCTCGATGGAAAGAAGTCAGCCGGACTAAAGGTGGGTTTGGCAGGTTTGTGCATTTCTTGTGCTTTTACTGCTCAACTGTAAACTGTATTTAGTTGTCATTCTTCTTATTAGGATCATAATTATAAATTGAGAGAGAAACACCAAACACAGGGTCAGGGCGAGGCCTAAATATATATTTTCATTTAATATTTAAAAGTTATATTATTTCCCATGTCGATATTGTTATTTTTCCTTTGTTAAACTGCTTTTGCAATGTAAATGTTTATTTCCCAAGGCAATACTTTCTTGAAATGAATTCAATCAAGGAGGACAGAGAGATAGGCAGAGAGAGAGAGAGAGAGGTCTGATATCCTCTGTGGGAGTGTGAGTGCTGAGTAAGAGTAAGAGATCACATGAAAGCCTTTCATCAGCACTACACACACACACACACACACACACACACACACACACACACACACACACACACACACACACACACACACACACACACACACACACACACACACACACACAGACACAAAGACACACACACACACACACACACACACACACACACACACACACACACACACACACACACACACACACACACACACACACACACACACAGACACACACACACACACACACACACACACGACACACACACACACACACACACACACACACACACACAGACACAGCCACACACACACACACACAGACACACACACACACACACACACACACACACACACAGAACACACACACACAGCACACACACACACAACACGAGGACACACACACACACACACACCACACACAGCACACACACACACACAGACACACACAACAACACACACACACACACACACACACACACGGACACATAGACACACACACACACACACACACAGCCGCAGCAGCAGCAGATGTGCTGTAATAAAGGGCGTCTAACCAGCAGGGGGCGCCACGGACCCGGTGTATCCTGACGTCTCCGCGCAGCCGCAGTGGTAGTCCCCGGGCTAACGGAGGAGGAGGAGGAGGAAATCGGCGCAAAACGGCTGGAGGAACCAGAGGAGCCCCCTCGCGTCGGACCTCGCACTCGGATAGGCTACACCCACCCAACCCAACCGAGGATTATCCTCATTGGAATGGCGACGCTGGGACCGGAGTCTCTTCGCCATTCCTACTCCCACTCCCAGCTCGGCGGCTCCTCGTCGGGCCAGCTCGGCGGCATGCTAGCGGGCGGGATGATAGCGAGCCACAACCCGCCGCCGTGCCAGCCTCCCAACCGGGCGTCGGAGCGGGCTCTGGAGGAGGCGGCCGGCGGCGGCGGCGGCGTGCTGAACCTCAGCGCCAGGAAGCTCAAGGAGTTCCCGAGGAGCGCCGCCAACCACGACCTGACGGACACGGTGGAGGCAGGTGAGGCCGTGGCGGTGGCGGTGGCGGTGGTGGTGGTCGACCGGTAATCCCCCCCCCCCCCCTCTCTCTCTGTTGTGGGGGGTCGGGTCGGTGTGTGTGTGTGTGTGTATGCAATAATATAAGTTAATCATAATAATAATAATAATATAATAATTAATAATAATATTATGATATTTCGGATCGTTCGTCGTCATCGTCAGGGGGTATTATATATAATGCGTACTACCGAACTTGGTCCTCTGGCGTGGAAGCGGATGCGTGTGTGTGTGTGTGTGGGGTGGTGGGGGTGTGTTATAGACATTCCTCAGAGGTTGCGCACGACTGGACTCGTCGCGGTGAGGAGGCGGCGAGAGAAGCGGTCCACCCATCCATCCATCCATCCATCCATCCGCTGTGTTGTGCTGCGCAGATGTGGATGGATGTTGTTGTTGTTGCTGCTGCTGCTGCTGCTGTGTTAACCGTGGATGTGAAGGGCAAGAAGGCATTCCGATGAGGGCGACAGGAATACAATAGACAGCACTGGACTAGATGACACTGGACTAGATGACACTGGACTAGATTATACTGGACTAGATTACACTGGACTAGATGACACTGGACTAGATGACACTGGACTAGATGACACTAGACTAGATGACACTCGACTAGATGACACGACTAGATGACACTGTGACTAGGAATTGACTGGACTAGATGACACTAGACTAGATGACACTGACTAGATGACACTGGACTAGATGACACTAGACTAGATGACACTGGACTAGATGACACTGGACTAGATGACACTGGACTAGATGACACTGGACTATATTACACTAGAATGACACTGGACTAGATACACTGGACTAGATGACACTGGACTAGATAGACGACTGGACTAGATGACACTGGACTAGATGACACTGGACTAGATGATCACTGGACTAGATGACACTAGACTAGATTGCACTAGACAAGAATACACTAGACTAGATTGCACTAGACTAGATGACACTATGACACGGACTAGATATAGACTAGATTGCACTGGACTAGATGACACTGGACTAGATTATACTGGACTAGATTGCACTGGACTAGATGACACTGGACTAGATGACACTGGACTAGATGACACTGGACTAGATGACACTGGACTAGATGACACTGGACTAGATGACACTAGACTAGATGACACTGGACTAGATGACACTGGACTAGATGACACTGGACTATATGACACTGGACTAGATACACTGGACTAGATGACACTAGACTAGATGACACTGGACTAGATGACACTGGACTAGATGACACTAGACTAGATGACACTAGACTAGATGACACTGGACTATGAAGACTAGATTACACGACTAGATGACACTAGACTAGATACACTAGACAGTAGATTATGCACTAGACTAGATGACACTGGACTAGATGACACTGGACTAGATGACACTAGACTAGATGACACTAGACTAGATGACACTCGACTAGATGACACTCGACTAGATGACACTAGACTAGATGACACTGGACTAGATTACACTGGACTAGATGACACTAGACTAGTATCACTGCTAGATAGATGACAGGACTAGATTACACTAGACAAGAATAGACTAGATTACAAGAACTAGATCATAGAGACACTAGACAAGAGAGAATCTAGATTACACTAGACAAGAATCACGACTAGATCACAGATAGAATGAAAGAACCACTCTCCAGCACACACACACACGCACACTCACACACACACACACAGACAGGCACATACACACACACACACACACACACACACACACACACATACGCAGGCGCACGGACAGGACCATCCGGGGTGATCCCCTTGAAGTAGAATTTCGATTCCCAACCCATGTCCATCCCTCGGTCCCTAGCCGAGACCAGTCCTCCACTATCATCCCCCCCCGCTGGAACCAGACTCTCACCCCCTCAAACGCTATGTTGTCACATTCCCATCAGCACATCACATGGTGGCGTGAAGTGTAGGCAATTATAAGAACACTGCGCCAGTATCTATAGGTCCAGTGTACTCATACAAAAACACCACATTGAGTGAAAGAGCTAATAATAAGAAATAACAGGGAATCACCGGGTCTAATCATGTGGACGGTTTAGACATTGTATTCTATACTATTCTATACTACCTGTGGACTGGTGTGCTGCCCATGTACAGGAAAACTTGATGATATATATATAGCCTACTGTCTGATGCACAATGGTAAAGTTCATCATAATATTGTGTTAGAGATGTTCAACTTTAGGTAGGTCAGAGATTGTTAAGTTTAAGCATTAGGTCACAGATGGGTATGTTTAGGTATTAGGTCAGAGATGGTTCAGTTGAGGTAGTGGGAATTGGACCACAAATGTCCTTTGTGTGTTTGGTTTGTGTTAAGCATCTTATGTTACTGAGGCAGGTTGTCTCGGAGACTGATACAGCAACAAAACACACACACACACACACACGTGTCTTTTCTTGCTTGAGTGTGTGTGTGGGTGTGTGTGGGTGTGTTTTTTTTAAACAAAAGTATTTGCTAGTTGAGGCAGGTTCCTCACGGATTGGTCGATGAGAAAGGTTAAACAGATGATGTCATCTGGCAGGCATGTGATGTCATCCATGACTGGGGGGGTGGTGTAGATATCTGATTTTGAGGACTAAAACCGGCCTACACTGATATGTTCATATAGTTGCACTATAGTTATATAGTAACATAATCACAATGTGTTTATAGTACATAATGTATTAATATCAATAGTCAACCCTAATCCATATTGAGACATGCCAGTTTAATATCAAAACAACGTGTGACCTTACAGTATCAACATCATTTGTTTAGGGGTCTGCTTCCCCCAGTTTAGAATATCCTAATAACACACACAGGGTCTACCATGCTCCAAATACTAGGCCAGAGCCCCCCCCCCCCCCCCCACACACACACACACAGTTACATGTATACATGCTGACTGTGAGCCCAGATGTGGGTCATGGGGATGTGTGTGTGTATGTGTGTGTGTGTGTG
>PIJE02000144.1:419496-422164 GCA_002895965.2 Coryphaenoides rupestris
CAGCTACACCACCTGATGGAGCTGGTAGGACTCTCTCTCACACACACACACACACACACACACACACACACACACACAATACTTATACACACTAAGGCCGGTTACCCCATGATCAGCTGCCAAACCGCTCTGCGCTGACCGTGCCATTGTTTTTCTATGGAGAGAGTGCTGGCGGTGCCCAACTAAGCGGCATCGCCCCCACTTGGCGTGGTGCGCCGCTCGAATTTGCCGCCAAGTTCAAATATTTCAACTTTGACCTCTTTTTGCCGCTGACCTTTCAAAGCGCAACCAATGAAACAACAGCTGTATGTAACACAGCCAGAAGCGACACAGAAGCAGGGAGAGAGTGATGGAAGAAAAAACGTATCCTCTGTGTTTCAGAGTTCCTTGAACTCTGCAGCACAACATTAAAAACATACCACGACCTCGGCAGGAATAGTAATGCGTGGCGAAATGTCGTCTGAATAGTGTCCTAGCCGCTTTTTGATGACGTTTACATGCACTGCGATTTGCCTCTGTGCCCTACGTCACGGTGAGCGCAGAGCAAATGTCTTATCATGGGCAAGTGGCTTAACACACGCACACACACACACACGCACACGCACACACACACACACACACACACACACACACACACACACACACCACACACACACACACACACACACACACACACACACACACACACACACACACAATGAGAGATGTATTATTATTATTGTTATTATTGCCATTAATATTCAAGATTTAGGTTATTAAATGCTTATAGATTCAAGATTCAATAACGTTATTCATCACATACACATACAGGATATGCAGTGAATTTAAAAATTATTAAAGGTGATTGAATTCATATTGATGATGGTTTAAATAATATGGCATTTGGTATTTCTATTATGTTTGTGTTATTCGTATTATTATATGTGGTGATGGTATTTCTCATGGTTGCAATAGCAATGCTGACCTAGTTGCTATAGTATTTCTGGTGGTGGTTGCCATGGAGAAGCTTATCTGGTTGCTATGTGCTGTGCTATTTCTGATGGTTCCCATGGTGATACTCATCTGGTTGCTATGGTATTCCTGTTGTAGCCACGGTGATGCTCATCCGGTTGCTACGTGCTATGCATTT
Organism: Coryphaenoides rupestris; assembly: GCA_002895965.2. NCBI lineage: Eukaryota > Metazoa > Chordata > Actinopteri > Gadiformes > Macrouridae > Coryphaenoides > Coryphaenoides rupestris. The sequence continues at coordinate 420,626 of PIJE02000144.1, forward strand.
CTGTCGGTTGCCACGGTGATACTCATCTGGTTGCTATGGTATTCCTGATGGTTGCCGCGGTGATGCTCATCTGATTGCTAGGCGCTATGGTATTTCTGTCGGTTGCCACGGTGATGCCCATCTGGTTGCTGTGGTATTTCAGCGGATACTGATGATGTCTCTCGGTCTTCCCCTGCAGGATGTGAGCTGCAACGAGCTCAGTTCTCTGCCCAGGCACATCGGACGGCTGAAGGCCCTGAGAGAGCTCAACGTTCGCAGGAACCTGCTCTGTGTACTCCCTGAAGGTAGGACTGGACCGGTACCAGGACCACCGCAACACTGCTGCTCATGAGTGCATGCAGTGTATAGCATGCGGTAATTAGGCGGAATTAGTCATGCACGGTGGTGCTGAAGAATTGGTGAAAAGACGTAGACGGCAGAGTTGTACCATGAGGAAACGTAGCCAGGGGGAGCGAGTGTGGGCGGTCTGGGGCAGGACTAGAGGTTAGCTCGCTGTCATTCCTGTTCCTTTGATGCGTTTCCTCTTCAAACTTACACTGAAATCGAGTTCAGCCGGGTAACGGTGGAATACTACACAAAACAAAATAGGACCGGGTGTGCATTGTTCATGACCAATAATCAAACGTCAACGTCTTTTAGCTGTACCTTTCCATTACGTTAGTTCCTTAGTTCTTCAACTAAGATGGTTTCTCAGAGAGTCTGAGCCTTTGCGTCAGCCAATCAGAGGAGACACGAAGTCAGCCAATCGGAAGAGATGTTTTGACATAAGACAGAGCCGCCGCAGCTGCTTCAGCACTTCAACACAATCCGCCCATGATGTCATTACGGGGTGATACATGGATGCCAGAGACTCAGTAGGAGGCTCTCTGCATCTCGACTGCTCTGGTCTGGCTGGGCTCCACTCTGAGCAGACGCTCTCTCTGGGCTTGATTGATGGGCCTGGATCTGGATCGACTTCCAGACGCCAGGGCGAGGAGGATGAGAGAGAGGGGGAGAGAGTGAGGGAGAGGTGGGGGGAGGGAACCACAAGGAGACCACCCTGGGTGTTGGAGGAGTTTGAGAATTGGGGTCACGACTCGCGGGATGTGCTGTGGTGTTTCTGTGCAGTGTTTCCTTAGCATTTGTTGAACACGTTCACCCAGAGATGCTTTCGATGAGGAGCAATACACACACACACACACACACACACACACACACACACACACACACACACACACCACACACACAACACACACCACACACACACACACACACACACACACACAACACACACACACACACACACACACACACACACACACAAGGGCTCCCTGCCCTGTCTGTAGGGAGTGGGATCTGATTGGTTGGTATTGAGGTTAGCAGGTTAGAAGCTAGCGCCCCCTGTGGTCTAGCCCAGACACTACACCACTCCTCTCTCTGTTCCACTTTAAAACAGTCTCTCTCTCACTCTCTCTCTATTTCTCACCACATTCCCACTGCATGGACTTTCACCAGGGACTAGGAACCTTTGGAGGAGCTTGATGTGTTTCTACCACATGT
>PIJE02000144.1:424526-437292 GCA_002895965.2 Coryphaenoides rupestris
CACACCTAGCAGTGGTTTTAGGAGTCGCTTTTAACCAAAAGGGCTTACATTAACTAGGGTTAGGGGTTGGGTGGGAGAAGACCTTAAAAGACAGAGGCAGTTGGGGTTGAACCCAGAGCCTGCCCTGGGTTCTGCCCTCGCTCAGAGGTGTACCAGAGGTCTCATCTCTTCATCAGGGCAGCAGGTTGATTCGTAATGTCTGGCATCATGACGTTAGATCCTATGTTGTTGTTTAGTTTGGATTCTCATCACCAGTATCCTTCTTCCACATGCATGGCATAGGCTATCAATCTGTCATAGGCTCAATCTCTTTCCTCAAACATCCCTATGTATCCACTAAATCTGGACTCAAACCAAACAGAATACCATAATTTACTGTGGATTACAGTATAATAAAATAGATGTTTTTGTTTATATAGCAGGGTCATAATTTAGATGACTGTACCTTGGGTGTGGTTGAGCCCTCATCACTCTCTTGTCCACTGCAGAGAGGAAGAAGAGAACAGAGTTACATGGAGTCACGCACGCACGCACACGCACACACACACACACACACACACACAGACACACACACACAACAGTCACACACACACAGTCATACACACACACACACAGTCACACACACAACACACACAGTCCTCACTTGAGCGATTCGTCCACGTTCACCATCTCTACAGGGTAGAGCTGAACACCAGACACTCCGTCCTGCTCCCGAGACCCTCTAACAAGAGATAACATGTTATTATAACATACACATTACCACCACCAATAGGACCAAGACAACATGATAACTATCACACTGGGTACGGGTGCTAGCATGCTAGCTATCAGACTGGGTTCTGGGTGCTTGCATGCCAACTAGCGGACTGGGGTGTGGGTGCTAACATGCTAACTAGTAGACTGGGCTCTGTGTGCTAACATGCTAGCATGCCAACAGTGCAGACAGTGTTCTTGGTGCAAACATGCTAACTAGCAGGCTGGGTGCTGAGCGTTAACAGGTAAACCGGCTAATTAGCAGACTGGCTCTCACAAGTTGGGGTCTTGTAGGAGCTCCACAGCTTCCTGTAGCTGGTTGATCATGTCGATGTGGAGCTCTGTCCCACCTGCCACCTTTGACCTGCGACCCCCACCACCACACAGACAGGAAGACGGCTTTTAGAGAACAACAACAAGCATGTAGTACCTTAAAGATACAGTCGTAGATGGACAGTCAGAGATAGAGAGAGAGAGATCCAGATGTTCCTACGTTTGTGCAGTTGGCCAGTGGGCTTCTTCTTCTATCCTGAGGGGCTCATCAAAGTCTGTCGCAGTTCGGCCCTACACACACACACACGCACACGCACACACACACACACACAGGTTTAAAAGCACTCATTTACTATTTAGTAATTACCAGACACTTTTATTCAAAGCTTAGTTAGAGAGTGGGGTTATAGTGATGGAGGTAGAGATGTAGAAGAGGGAGTGAGGTAGTTAGAGATGTAGAAGAGGGAGTGAGGTAGTTAGAGATGTAGAAGAGGGAGTGAGGTAGTTAGAGATGTAGAAGGGGGAGTGAGGTAGTTAGAGATGTAGAAGGGGAGTGAGGTAGTTAGAGATGTAGAAGGGGGAGTGAGGTAGTTAGAGATGTAGAAGTGGGAGTGAGGTAGTTAGAGATGTAGAAGAGGGTGGTGTTAGAGTTGATGTATAAAGATGTAGAGTGGGGAGTAGTAGTTAGAGAGTGAAGTGGGAGTGAGGTAGTTAGGATGTAGAAGAGGGTGGGGTTAGAGTGATGTAGTTAGAGATGTAGAAGAGGGTGGGGTGAGAGTGATGTAGCTGTAGGTAGGTATGTGGAGGGGTGAGAGAGTGGTGTTAGAGTGATGGAGGTGGAGAGATGAGAAGAGGGTGGGGGCAGAGGGGAGTCTTGCCTTGATGTAGTTGAGGAAGCGAGCGGTCAGCCCAGCATCTTTGTATCCAAACTGTTCCCTCAGGGCTTCCGTAGGGCTCTCTTCTATGAGCTGCACGGCCTCAGAGTCCGCTGGAGCACACAGACATCCCATAGACCTCAGAAACACTGCTGTCCTGACCCATCACCACGGAAACCCTCAGATAGAAGCTCCTCCCCCCCCTCCCCTCCCCTCCCATCCCATCTCGGCTGGGCTCTGATTGGAGGAGATTGAGGTGGTCTATTTAGGGTGTGTGTCAGGGGGCCAGCACAATGTGTGTGTGTGCGTGTGCGTGTCTGTGCGCATGTGTGTCGTGTGTGTGTGTACCTGTGAGTGTGTGTGTCTGTGTGTGTGCATGTGTCGTGTGTGTATACCTGTGAGTGTGTTGATGTGTTCATTAGAGTCTTGTTGGCTGATTCCTTCCTCTGTGATGTTCGTCATGGCGACCGTCAGACTCAAACTTTCTTCATCTGATGGCTGCAGAAACACACTCTACAGTATTAGCATAGCATAGCGTAGTTTGGTGGGAAGCTAAGGTTCTGGAGTCAATCCCACAACGGCAAAATCGTATTGAAAATGGACTGAATTTGTGTAGTCTGATCCCAGCATAACATAGCACAGCATAGCATAAGAGTGTAAAATAGCCTAGTATACACACACACACACCTCTGTGGCGGACAGTCTCTTGTCTCCGTTGTCGCTGCCGACACCGGAATCTGCATCCTGCTTCCTGTGATGGTCCACATCCTCCGAGCTGCAGAACACAACCACCATGTCACAACCAGTTCACAACCAACTCACAAACAGCTCACAGCCAGATGACAACCAGATCACAGTCAACTCAGATTTTCACACTGCTACTGTCAATGACCTTTGGTTGCCATTAGTACAAGCATAAATATAGAGCTGTGTAGTCACGCCCCTAGACACGCCCCTTCCTTTAGCTGCTGGTCCTGGATGTATGCAGGAAGACCTTCATCTATCCCACAACAGAAATTTCACCTTTTAACAGGATATAGTTCATTTGATTTATATTTATTGGAGTTTCACAACCAACTTTAGAAATGATCAAAAAATGTGATGAACCATCTCTTTTATTTAAGGTCTAGCTGCTCAAATAGACGGCAAAGATCATTTGAGTTTGTTAAATGTGATGCCAGCTGTTCGTCACCAAAGTAGGCGGGGCCTACCGAGCCCCATGGCCCGGTGCTTTTAATTTGCTGACTTTGATAACTGTCACTCTGCTGGATGTGTGAGCTGTGTGCTGCGTTGCAGAGCAGACATGGCGTCACTCTGCTTCCCCGGGCTAATGGAGGATCTGGCGCTGTGAAGCTGAGAAGCCGTGCAGAGCTATCTCCAGGCTGGTGACAGTGTTGAGTCAGTCTTTCTTATAAAAGATTACATGCAGACAGACACACGCGCACACACACACACACACACACACACCACACACACACACACACACACACACACACACACACACACACACACACACACACACACACACACACACACACACACACACACACACACACACACACACATGTCATGGGTTGTCACGATGACTGACCTGCCGGTGCTGGGCTGTGATAGGCTGAGGCGCTCGATGACGGGCAGGAAGAGGGCGTCGGGCATCTTGTCACTGCGACACGCTTCCATGCTGAGGTACTTAAAGATGTGAACCCTGCCCTTGATGCAGATCTGCAGATTGATATCAGAGGGCAGGTAGGGGTTAGGGGGCATCTTGCTCAAGGATGTCTGCAGGTAAGCTGAGGACCCTGGGGGTTGAGGTGTGTATAGTCATGTGTGGTGTGTGTGTGTAGTGTGTGTGTGTGTGTGTGTGTGTGTGTGTGTGTGTGTGTGTGTGTGTGTGTGTGTGTGTGTGTGTGTGTGTATAGTACCTGAGCAGGGGGGCTCTGCAGAGGGTTGTGGTCAAGGCGGAGGGTCTGTAGCTGCTTCATGTTCCTGAAGCTCAGCGGGAGGGTGGAGACCTTGTTACAGGACACGTCAAACTTCACCAGGGGGAGCTCTGATAGGTCTACACGCACACACACGCACACACACAGTCAGCATTTAGCAGACAATTTTATCCAAGGAGACTTTACATTAATTTAGAGACATGTACAGTATATACACACACACACATACTGTATACATCTGAGAGGCATGTAGAGTATGTATGTGTGTGTGTGTGTGTAAGAGAGAAAGAGAAAGAGAAAGAGAGAGAGAGAAAGAGAAAAAGAGAGACAGAGAAAAAAAAGAGAGAGAGAGAGAGAGACAGAGAGAGACAGAGAGATCCAGAAGTATCTGGCCCAGGCTGTACAGCAGAGGATATAAATAAACTGCTTTTGGAAGAGAGAGAATCCAGCCAGACACTAACCACTGTAACCACGGTGACCCGTTGAGGGAGGGGAGAGAGACAGTGGGAACGTGGGAGAGAGACCGAAAGGGAGAGAGAGGAGAGAGAGAGAGTGAGAGAGAAGGAAAGATCTGAAGAGGGAGAGGTTGACATTCACAACTTGAGAACAGATGTCTTTGTGTGGCTGTACTGCCGTGTGCTGACCACCACACACACACACACACACACACACACACACACACACACACACACACACACACACACACACACACACACACACACACTCACAGCACACACACACACACACTATCTTTAAAGTAGTCATAAATTCTCCCAGACTGCTACATAATTAAAAACCAGTCTGAAACCGTATCACCATGACGACAGTGGGAGGAGAAGCTAAGCTCCAAATCGTATCTTGAGCACCGGCTAGCGCTGCTATGAATTAGCTCCAAGCGTGCCGTAGCTGACACGATGCCCTCAACACAGACTGGGTGCCAGGTCTAGGTATCTATTGGCCTTCGTCGCTTGTGCGCGCGTGTCTTGATGGCTTGAAGTCAGTGTTTAGTAAAGAGAGCGGCACACGTCAAACCATGTGTTTGCGTGACCACAAAAACCACCAGCAGCCGCACCCTCAAACATCTGTAAGCTACTGTCCTGTCTCACCTCTACAGACAGTCGCACAGACAGACAGACAGCTTAATCAAGCCTCATCACTAAGCGCACCTTTAAAACCAACCATCAATTACCTGCCTCGTAGCCCTGCGTGTGTCTCTGTGTCTCTGTGTGTGTGTGTGTGTGTGCATGCATGCGTGCCTGCGCGTGTGTGCATGGATGCGCGTGTGTTCATTGTCTTCCTCTCTCCAAGTGTGTTTAGACAGTTTAATGGATGTCAACGTGTCACATGAATAAATGAATTACTCAGGGTCAGCTGTACGCGCACACACGCCACCAGGCTCATCCTGCTGTCGGGAGTCAGCAGTGATGTCCCCCTGGTGGCGGAGCAGCAGACTGCAGCCTGGTAGCCAGTAGCTGACTATAGAGGAGCATAATGACATGAGAGGACATGTCTGTTTTACACACATTAAACACACTCCCGCTTGACATGACATGAACCCCTTTGTATGATGGATAGATAAGCCTACCGGTTGGTACAGGCCACTGGGTAGGCTGGTAGATCTAGTCGTCATACATGTAGGTGGACACTCACACTTGTGATGTCACTGTGTCACAATGACAATATTTGAAATGGCTTGCAATGGCTAATCACGCTCACACCTGGTGGCCTAGTGGTCTTCTACCGGTGGACACTGGGAGCTGCCCAATACAACCGTCATCTTCTACTGGTTAGCTCTTGTGCTACACTGCTAGGCCAGTGTTGGGGCTAGTCATGCAGAGCTAATTCTGTTAAGGCTAATGTAGGCGCTTAGTTAATTGCGCTAGGCTGGAGGGAAGTGACGGCGGAGCACTTGAGTTGTCTTAGCACACTGCTGAAACAGACGCTTGTCCTGAAGCGGAACAGAGCGCGTTCCATGCTTGAGTGGATGCTTATATAAGAGAGCATCTAAATATAGACGTATATACAAGGAGTTATGTAAAGACAGCTAGTTAGCTATCGCTAGCATGGCGGCTTCTCCACTAGGTCACCGCTTTGTTCCTCTCGTTTCTACTTCAACTGCTTTCAGGGAATGTTTGGATGTTGTCGCTGAACTACATCCTGGCTCCACACTCGAAGCAAAAATAAACTAAACGCAGCAAACAATGGCGCTGCGCTCTCCAAAACCATACAGTGACTTTTGGCCCTCAACGCTCAGAGTTGTCAATGCAGAACCACGAATACAAGACTGAGCCACAGTGTTCCCACTAGCTGCCGTTCAACTTCAGGCTTTAGCTGCATCCCTGGCTCTGTCTAACGCTGTTCTTTGTTGTTATATTTTGCTTGCAGAACCACAGGAAGCTGTGTTGCCTGTTGTTTATTGGATGCTGTGTTGTTGTTGTTTGTTGTTGTTTTGTTGTTGTAGTAGATGATGATGTTGTAGTGTTCCTGCTGTATCGAAAGTTGTGCTGCGTAGTAGGGCTGGACGATATGACTTCAAATCAAGCTTTTACCTTGATTGCTATTCATGAAAAAAATGCCCCCATAGTTCTCTGAAACTGGTAATATGGTGAACTATTAAAGCTGGGATATTTATTCAACTGAAGGAGTGCATATCTTATTTGTGTGATTGTAAAATGATTTAAGGAAACACACACAGATCCATAAATCCATAATCCATCCATAATTAATTTATTGAACAGTTGAACAAAAGTTGAAATTAACCACATGAACCAGCATAAGCGAGACGACATTGGTGAGAGGTTCTCAATGTGTGTTCTGATACATTGTTTGGCTATTTGCCCAGCCCTAGCGTGTTGCGTCCTGCCGTCTCTGAAGCTGTGTTGCGTAGTCTCCCTGCTCTATCGAAAGCCGTATCGTGTTGTGCCATTGGGTCGGTGTTGTGCTGAGGTTGTTCTGCTAACGTTGTGTCTTTGTGTCATTGTGCAGTGTTCCTGCGGAGCCACAAGAGCCTGGAGGCCGTGGACCCCCAGTTCACCATGAGACGCAAGATGGAGCAGCTGAGGGAGGAGTTGGAGCTGCTGGAGACACTCAGAGACGTAAGGACTCTTTTGTAGCGCTGCCAAGGGGCAAACCCACGGGCCTGGAACATGAAGCCATTGCGGAAGTGCCTTAAAGCTGCACTACAGGTTTGCAAAAAGATGTCTGGTTGTATGCTAGCGAACTGCGGATAAGAGCAAAATATTTGCTTTGTATTACAGGAATTAAATCACAATTTTCCCATTGACTTAGAATGGTGACCTGTTGTTTTTTTTTGCATCCAACCACCGCAAGCCACCTATGGGCCGCTAGATGAACTACACATTAGTCACGTCCGCCGGGGCTGTAAACGGTGTGTACCGGGTGTTTCCTCTCTCTCAGGGCATCGAGGGCAGGCTGAAGGTAGTACTTCCTGAAGATCTCGGCTCCTCCCTCATGGACGGTGTGGTGCTCTGCCACCTAGCCAATCACATCCGCCCGCGCTCCGTGGCCAGCATCCACGTGCCCTCCCCCGCTGTGGTACGTATAGGCGGTTACACCTCTTTAGAAACCCCTGGAGAGGCTTCTAGGGTTACAATTATGTGTGGAGAAGTAGATTTCTACTCACGTAGAAATTAATAGAGAACCAGGAGGGGGCGGACGGTACTATTGTAGTTCTGTGTTATTCTGCAGCCCCATTCAGCACCTTGTATAACGTCACAAAGAACTGATAGCTTAGCATGGGTTTAAGAGGCAAAGCTCCTGTCCACAACACTGTTAGAAATGATCAGTCAATCACTGCAACCCATTTTAAAAAGTACTAATCTAATTAAACAAAAGAGATGTGTGTGTTTTAGGTTCCCAGTGAACCAAGCGTTGATGTGTATTAATTTGTGTGCGTGCGTGTTTGTGCGTGTGCTCTCTCTCAGCCTAAACTCAGCATGGCTAAGTGTCGCCGGAATGTGGAGAACTTCCTGGACGCCTGCAGGAAAATCGGCGTGTCAGAGGTGAGGCCTCACCCCCTCATGAGGCCCCCCCCCCCCCTCATGCAGTACCTCCGCATCCTTGTGCAGTAGCCCCTTATAATTATATTCTGTAATTAATTGAATACTGCAATGTTATACAGCACATACAACATATACAGTGTAGATCAGCCTAGCACTCGGTAGGCTGCTAGGCGGATCTATCCACCACACATCTGGGTGGACACGCCCACTTGGATGTGAAATGGATAGATTTAAAATTGGTGGTGAAATAGGGGCCCTAGAATACATACACATTTTCCGTCCAGTTTATAACAAACCAGACACGTTTTGTTAGCTCATTTATTTGCACTGCAATTAGATATATTTCAAATTGTGTTTTAAAATGAATCATTCTGTTAAAGAATGACAAGCATGTGGTGTATGACAGCTCTAGACCTGGGACCAAGACCACTAATAATAATAATGATAAATAAAAACCAAAACAACACCTTATATAGTTTTTTGGACTTCGATGCATGTCTGGATTTAGAACACTTTTTCTATTCGGAGCACTTCCAAAGACTCAGAAGTGACCGTCTGGTGACCCTCTGAGGGCCCCCGCTCCGCATGTTGAAGCCCCTCTGGCTTCAGTGGTCTGTGGTGAATCCCAGAGCTAGAGCCCTCCTGTCAGCGCTGCCCTGTCCCCTCGCATCATCGCTGCTTCCTCCATCACGCAGGAAGTCACCTTTGACCTGTTATGTATTTGTCATGCTAGTGAATGGTATGGCATATCGCTATATTGAGCAATATACAAATCTGGTTGTGTGTGTGTGTGTGCGTTTATGGATGTGTATGCATTGCTTTTAATGGGATTTGAATATCTTAACACATCCTAGTGGTTATACTCTTGTAGAACTCTTACCATGTCTTTGTGGGGACAACATGGGGAATATGGCTTTGTGGAGACATCGTAAAAACTGTAGTATATTTGTGAGGACCAACACTGGGCCATGTGTGACAACAACACAGATTTTGGTATCTTTGTGGGGACAAAATGGGGACTATATCTTGTGAAGACAACATGGGGATTAGTCTGAAAGCTGTATGTACAGTATGTATGCAAGTATGAATATGGCGGGCGACCCTCATCTCAGAGCTCCGGTCTGTGTGACTTGACGTCAGTAACAACATCAAACATGGTGGCCTACATTGTAGACAATAATTACATTATTCTACATGTCTTTGTTTACGTTTTAACACATTTGATGTGTGATTATGCTATATGTGTTTGCATCGGAAGTCCGATCTTCAGAGTTCCAAGTTGTTTTGAACGCTTATTTCTGACAAATGAAACCGGAAACCGGAAACACAGAGGCGTGTTTCTGCTTTGGCTTAACCCATCGTTATTAATCCTGGTTCTCTGGTATTGCTGCTTGGCTGATGGGCTTCCAGTTTGTGTGTGTGTGTTCCGCTAACTGCTGCTATATGTACAAGTCAAAGGTACTGCTAGCCGAATGCTATGAGTCACTGCAAGGATGCTTCCACAAGCTTTTGTGATCGTAGCTTCAGCGAGATAGCTGCTAGCTCCTCCATCGCATCCTCGGCTCTCATTGCTTCCTGGCTTCTCATGTGCTCTCAACTGCTTACTGAGAGAAGAGACACCAACTGTCTCTCTCATGAAGCAGCCCACCTCATCGCCATAGTTACCCACGCTGGCCACACCCTGCTCCTCCCTGTTGGCACTCTCTGTGACCTTTGAACTCTATGCCCATTGTTTAACCACCTGCCTTCTTTCTTTCTCTTCATTTTGCATCTGGATCGACATTTTGTCTCTTCCTCTCTCCTCCATCTCTCCCTTTATGTCTCCTCTATCCTCCGCCTATCCCTCTATTCTTCATCTCTCTCTTCCACCTCACAATCTGTCCACTTATACCTCCATCTCTCCGTCCTCCACCTCTCCCTCTCCTTCTCTTCCTCTCTCTCTCACCCTCTTCTTTCCTCCCTCCCTCCATTCTGTGTGCCCTCTTGGTAACCACCTCATCCTCTCTAACCCCGCCCCCCTCCCCTGATTGGCCCTTCTCTTGACCAGTCATCTCTCTGTTCACCGTACGACATCACCCAGTGCCGCTTGCGTCCGCTCCGCTCCACGGTGCAGGCGCTGGTGGCCTTGGAAACGACCCCTCCCCCTCGACCCGGAGACGCTAAACAAGACAACCTGGGCGCCCGGAAGACGTCACGGGAGTCGTCTTCAAGCCCCGCCCCTCGGTCGAAAAACGCCCCTTCATTGGTCTGTGCCACCACCCAGACCCCGCCCCAGGCCTGGCAGATATGGGATCTGATTGGCTCCAGCCTGATGCACGTCTTCTGCCTTGTGCTCCTGTTTGTGGCCTACAGCTGGAGCGAGCTCACCTAACCAATAGGAAGAGAGGCCCGTCACTCTCTTGCTAGCCCCGCCCACTTCCACCTTCCTGTGCTTCAGCCTGAGCCACAAAGCCACTCCCCCCCCCCCTTCTATTTATACTCATCCTACTTCTCCTTGTGCTCCTCTGTTTGACTGCTCGTTGACTTGCTGCAATAAAACCTCTCCACGCGCTTTACTGGAGAGCAAGAGGCTCATGGGAGTTGGAGTCCCACACAAACGTCTTACCGCCGCATCGTAGGCTAACATTCCACAGCCAGGACTAAAACTTCTGTGTGAACAAAAAAATGTGTGGAGAGGTGGCGACAGCAGCCAGTAGTTCAGCATCGAACCATCACAAGCATCTGTGGTTTTCTCTGCTCAAAATCTGCAGAGAGCAGAGCAGTCATGGTTGCTAATGCCACTTTTCCCTTGGCGCCCGCCCCGTTAGCTGGTTTCCCACACGGACTGTGTATCGTATCTGGGTAGACGCCCCAGACGCTCTGGTCCCGCTCACTAGCAAGGCCGAAAGGCGAACTCCCCCGCCTCATCCGAGCGAGTCGTGCGACGGGTTCCCGATTAGTTTAAATGTAGAGAAAAAGCAACGCCTTCTATCGCACTGGCCGAAGTAAATAGAAATTTACTTCAAAACCCGTGTTTTGATCACGGGTTCGGTTTCTAGCTGTTACCGCACTAATGGAAAAGCGGCATTTGGCAGCCATGTTGGGGAAATGGAGTGATAACAAGCACTTGAGTTCAGAGAGTAATGTACTGTAGAGTCAGAGTACTTCCTGGTCACCTGTATTAGGAGGCTTGTAGACCTGGTCCCAGGCCAGCCTGGACCCCTGGTGGTCTGGGGGGCAACGAATTACCAAGGTTGCCATGCTTGTTTCCCTAGCTAGACTAGTCCCTAAACTACTAGAATACCAGCAAGGGGAGCTAGTGAGACCCTAGAAAAGCCCTTGGAAGTTAGGCCCTGATGATATTGGTTGGTACAAAGCATTGGAACGGAAACACTAGATGTTGAAAAATGTGATTGTTGAAACTTTTGAACTCCACAGACCAAATGGCTTCAGACAGAGAGAGAGAAAAACTAAACCCACGCATAGACACTTTCTTCTTCAGAATTTTTTAATTATTCAAAAGTGACATAGTTCTGGTTTAATCAAACCACAAAAATGCAGCCATTCAGGCTTCTACTCGCCCTAGTGCTTCCTGTACTGTAAGCCACTCCAACCAATCCATCACTGCTCCGATCACAAAACCTGTAAACACACGGTGACGTCTGAGCAGGACGGAGGCAGAATGTCCTCGCTCTCCTGGTGTTAGTTTAAATACTTCATCATCCTCTCCCAGACTGTTAACTTGATGTTGCTATGGTGATTTTAATGTGAAGCACAAACCGTCAACTGGACTGCATGTACTGTACAGGTAACACTGCTGTTCTCTAAGGGCCAGTTCCACATGCATGACAAACACAACACAAAAAACACACACAACAGGCTTACTTCCACTCCTGTCTTTTCTTCAATTTAAATGAAAATACTGTATGGCAAATAAGGATGAGTTGTCAAAACATGAAAAGTTCCAAAACTATCGGCCTAGCCATAAAGACTTTAACAATATTCTTATATTGTTAATATATCCTGTTTTCAAGGCGATCGTGAGCTTTTTGTAGCCTCTGCCGAGACTGCCGACCACACGTAGCTTCTGGTGCCCCCTTGGCGGTGGAGTCATCTAACGCACTGTATTTACCAGCCGTCTTCCTGCTATGAACAACTCGGCTCACACAGCTCTCTGAATGGGAGGATAAAGACCAAAAGGTTTCAAGTATTTACAAATTGCAAATACAAATGAATTTGTATTATTAATTATTAAGGCTTTATTTATGATACAAAACATGCCAAGCTAAATATTTGGATTGTTGTATACCTTTAAAAAAAGAAGAAATATCTTAAATATTTTTCTCTAATATATTTTAGGCAAAGTTGTGTATATTTTATAATGTTTTACAATAGCCTTTTGGGATAGATGAAATACTCCAACACTAGTTGATAGATGATTTTATAGTGCCACTTTTTGGATTCATATTTATGAAGCTTTTGCATTCATACCTGAATCTTGACGTCCAACATCTAAATTTCGATTGAAGTGTGTGTGTGTGTGTGTGGGGCGGCAGTAGTTCAGGAGGTAGAGTGGTTGTCTGCCAACTGGAAGGTTGCTGGTTTGATCCCTGAGCTCCACCTAGCTAAGTGTCGTGGTGTCCCTGAGCAAGACACCTAACCCTACCTGCTCCTGACGTGTTGGTTGTTACCTTGCATGGTTGACACCGCCGTCGGTGTATGAATGGGTGAATGTGAGGCAACTGTAAAGCGCTTTGGATAAAAGCGCTGTATAAATGCAATCCATTTACCATTTTTGTGTGTGTGTGTGTGTGTGTGTGTGTGTGTGTGTGTGTGTGTGTGTGTGTTGTGTGTGTGTGTGTGTGTGTGTGACCACCTTGACCTGAGGAGGCTTGTTTCCAGAAGAAGACCTGGAGGACGGCCT
>PIJE02000144.1:438306-461332 GCA_002895965.2 Coryphaenoides rupestris
AAAACCCGTTGTTGGACTGGCTGTCACACCTGAGATATAATACCTGTAGAGTGTGTGTGTGTGTGTGTGTGTGTGTGTGTGTGTGTGTGTGTGTGTTTTCTCTCTCCTGGAACAGTTGCCAAAACAAATAGAGCTTGTTGTAGCTCCTCTAGAACTAAGTTTCTCTTTTCAAGTTGAATTGTTAGTGTTTATTTGGTAACCTGAAGTGTTTGACAGCCTGTGGGAATGCAGTCACGGTGTCTGTTGTTACTGAGTATTTCAAAACACCCTCCCTGTCTTCCAAGTAGTTAAAGTATACCGCTCTGGGTGATCAAAGCATCGTAATAGTCTCCCCTTGGTTCACTAAAAAATCCCTTACCAATAACAATGGTCCAAATCGATATTACGATGGTTTGATCACCCAGACCGGTATTATTGCCATCATGTTTGTTCTACTGCTCATGAGTATTAATTTGAATGAACCACTGATATTTGGCTGACATCAGACATCTGAGTATGACGGAAACAAGGGCATTGTGTCTGACAAGTCAAGATACACAGAGATCTAACGGAACCAAAGCACCCGCCCGTTTATTTAAAGCTGGGTTCAGCCATGGCAATCGATATCAGACTGGATGTAATATGTAAGAGTATATATCAGAGACATCCACCAGGCTCACATTCAGTCTCAACAGAATACACTAGATCACTGTTAACATGTTTGAGTTTTGGTTTGATGATTTCCTGACATTAGATATTTTTTACTTTTGCTGTCTGTACAGTACTGTATAAAGAGATTAAACTCGTGCGAGGCCAAACAAACAATTACCCTGCACTTTAAATTGAACTATTTATATTTGTTTTGGCAACGGAATATTTGGGGTTTGGGCCACTAGAGGTCGGTGGTGTACGCGTGTACATTTTTTCTGCTGTTGACGTATTGTACATAGAATTAAAAAAAACAAAAAAACGTTTCTACTTTTTTGACTGGGAGAAAATGTATTTTTCACGTGATTTGTAACTTGTTTTTCTTGTTAAAACTTTATATGTGGTTTTTTTTCTTTACATTTGTGTATTTTGTACAGAATCTTTCATGTGCATGAAGCAGCCCTTAACCTGTATATACTGTATTCTCTTCAGTGTATTAAAGACCTGCTGTAATAAACCACAACCAATCTGCCCTGAGCCCTTTGTCTATTCTACTACATAACTCTATAGAGAATGTTCAACACTTGATTTATACAAATCTCTACACCCATTTAAAACTGAGTTCAAACAGGCTGATGATCAATATGAGACACAGCTAAATATTCACCAACAGACATTCATTCTGACAGACACACGTACAAATACTCAGTACTACTGAGAGACTAGCTAGAGATGGTTAAAGAGGACATGCCACCAGGTGTGAGTGTGATTAGCCATTGCAAGCTGTTTCACAATTGCAACTGTGACTACCATCTAGTGACATCACAAATGGGAATGTACACCTAGATGTATGATTATTACTTGATCAGTCTACCAGCCTACCCAGTGGACTATACCGACGGGTAAACTGATAGTCAGCATACATCTAGGTGGACATTCCCATTTGTGATGTCACTAGATGGTCGCCACATGGCAATTGTGAAAGGGCTTGCGATGGCTAAACACACTCACACCCGGTGGCATAATATGTCCCCTTTAAGTTCTGCTGGCTTCCATTTGAAAACAGAATAAACAAACAGTCGTGACATCATGATTTTATTGATTGATTTTGATCAGAAGGCAGTTTCAAGCAGCTGTACAATTCACTGTGAAGACATCGTCATCCAGAACCAAAAACAAACTGTTGTTACATCACTGAAGAATCAAGGAGAATCAAGTTCTTTAAAGATGGATGCTGGGCTCTAGGCGTTGAGGTACTTGGCGTGGTGCTTGATGTGGTCGCTCATGAAGGAGTAGATGAAGAAGTAGCTGTGGTCGTAGCCCTGAGGAGGAAAAACACACAAGAAACACATTAAAGGGGAGTTTTCACGCTTGGCTATTTTCCCATATAAGGGAGCGCTGGCTTATATTGCGTCTCTGCAAAACAATCCTGGAAAAGGACCAATGACTTCAATGGTCCTTTTTGGAATAACGGAGAAGGCAAATTCCAGACCAATCAACGGTCCAGGTTTTCCACCATTTTTTCACAGAAACTGAGGAGTTTAATTTTTTCAGCATGGTGGTTGCAGTATATTTTCAGCATGGTTAGCGGTACTGACGGGCTGGCGGCGGAAAACAACGGGGATCTTCTTGGCGGAGCAGGCGGCTATCAGGTGGTCGGGAAGCAGCTGGCTGGAGGACAGGAACTGGTCATCGCCCCCCTGGTCTATCAGGATGTCCAGCTGGGGACCCTCATAGGACGCCGCTAACACCGTAGCATCGTACGCCTGAGGAAACACATAACACTGTAGCCGACACGGTAGCATTGTACGCCTGAGGAGACGCATAGCATTGTAGCCGACACCGTAGCATTGTAGGCCTGAGGAGACGCATAGCATTGTAGCCGACACCGTAGCATTGTATGCCTGAGGAGACATTATGAAAGTACTGCAGCTAACATTATAGTCCACTAGCAAGTGCAGTAGCTATCACCGTAGCTAACTAGTCTGATTGTAGCGTTATTGAAGTGGTTAAAGCGCAGTATGATGACATCATCACCTCCCAGGTGGACTTGTCAGCTCCCAGGTATCCTGAGAAGGCCTTCTGACCCCAGGGACACTGGATGGGGTTACAGATAGGAGCGAACGCTGACACCGCCTGGAGGGAGAGATCGATATAGAGAGAGCAAACTCAATTCAAAGAGCAAACATCCAACTTGTAGGTCAGCATCCCCTGTAAATTTAGAGCTGGACTCGTATTTGGAATGCAACGTGTGATGAAGCAAAAAAGTAACGAGCATAATGTAACTTATAGCAAGACAAACATTACAATACATTATAGCCACTGCAATGTGTGGGCTGTTAGTCTAAAGACACGAGTCATGGAATCATTCCCATGGTATTTTTGACCAGTTGCAGACAGTGGTGGTGGTGTGTGTGGGAAAGGTTTAACTAGTAGTTGGGCTGCACACACTGCGGCGATCTAAACAGTATGATTTGTTTGCAAACCTTACATAATTAGATTTATAAGTATATACGGATATATATATATATATATAGTATAAGATGAGATCAGGTACCTTGTATTTCCCAGGATTCCTGAGAGTGCAGACCAACGCCCCATGACCCCCCATGGAGTGACCTGAGATGGACATCCTGTCAGGGTCTGTCGGGAAGTTGGCGTTGATCAGCTTGGGGAGCTAGCAGACACATAGACAGACACACACACACAGTTACAATTGATCATGACCGTACTAGGAGCCTAATGTAGCTTCAAAGTATTCATGAATAACAACAAACATAATATAGTCTTAATTATCATATACACAATATCTGAATAAGACACTGTCAAGACAAAGAATCGAGAAAAAGACTCCCTGGTTTGGACCCCTAGTGTGATGTACGACACAATGACTCCAATTCAAATCCATCTCATCTCTCACACAGCCAATCAGAATTCAGGGTGAGATAAATGTTACGGTAATATGTTGTGATGTACAGTTACCTCGTCTGTGAGTCTGTGAGCGAGGTCTTCAAGTATCAGTTCATGTCTGATGTAATGTTATGATGTAATGTTATTATGACATAACGTTACCTCGTCTGTGACATAGGAGTACATGCGGTAGTTGGTCTTCCAGGGCTCCTGGGTGGCGTCGACATAGAAGCCGGCTCCCGTGCCAAAGTCCCAGCTCTCGTCCTCCCCCTCGATCCCGCAGCCACCTGGAGGATCATGGGAACACGCCTTGTCACTACTAACTAGCGTGTGATTATATTCTGAACTAGTTATATGAGGGCAGCGGGGCGTACGTGGGCTGGTGTCCGGGGCAACGATGATGATGCCGTTGTCTGCCGCCGCCTGCTGAGCGCCCGCTTTGGTGATGAAGTTCTGCTCCGTGCACGTCAGCCCTGGAAACACGTGCGTGTGCACACACATATACAATATTTTGTACATTTTTGAAAAATTAAACCTTTCTTTGAAACTGTATTTTTGTGCTCCCGTTGCTTTGCTGCTCGGTCCTGCATGTGCACGCACGCACGCACACACACACACACACACACACACACACACACACACACACACACACACACACACACACACACACACACACACACGCACACACACACACACACACACACACAAACCATGGCCTGCTGCTGCATGCCATGTAGCAGTGTGTCTGTAGTGTTGTAGTGTGTTTAGGTCTAACTACACACACTCTGTATGTATGTGTGTGTGGTGTCTAAGCATGGTGTCGTATTGTAGCGTTGTTCATCGCCTCACCAGAGAGCCAGTAGAAGACGGGACACTTGTCGCTCTCTGCTTTGGGAGGAAGATAAACGGCCAACTTCATCTTACACTGGAGCTCAGAGCTGGAGGGAGAGACGGCACAAACACAACACAACAATATCAACACCGGAGATATCCATGAGAAACCTCACTATTAAGGGAGTCACACATTGCCTTTGACTATTTGCATTGTGTTAGATATATGCATCGATCACATGCATGTGTAATAGAAAGCGCTGGACCTGTGTGTGTGTGTGTGTGTGTACCTGTCGTGTTCAAACACCTTCTGGTAGCCACCAGCACATTTGTTGGAGGAAACTTGAGTGAGGGCCATCTTAGCTGAGATCTGCAGAACAACACATTAATCGTTCAGTTCCCCTTTTCTCTCCAAAACAACTCAGACCCCCTAGATCAGCGATTCCCAAACTATGGGCCGCGGCCCTCTGGTGGGCCGCGATGGTATTGCAGGTTGGCCGCCAAATCATGGGAAATTTGTTTTTATTAGTTTTGAATAAGCCATTCAACAAGGAAAAAATATATATATTTTTGATTTAATTTATATAGTTTTTTTTAGCCATCCCTAGTATGTATGATGATTGTATGATGATGCATATATATGAGATATCCAATAAGAATACTGATTGAATTGTACGCGTGCGTAAAATGCCTGTGTGGGCCTTGAGTCCAAAAAGTTTGGGAACCGCTGCCCTAGATATATATACAAACACCCCCAACATAGGACCTGGCTGAGGACCATATTACAACAGCATAACATGACCAATTATCATTGTCATTCTAATTGTAATAATATTTGTGCTGTGGCAATGCACGTTTTACATTTTGAATGTATTATTCATATTAGACATAGGCCTAATATAAATAACCCATTCAAATGTGGGTTTACAGACAGCAGTCAGCCAGAGACAGTGACGTGACAACAACAACAACAACAACAAAAAAGCATGCATTGATGGATAATAAAATACAAATGCACAACTTCACAGTTGAGAAACAGCTGCACAAGTGGCGACCAGGGGCCACCGGGGGCCAGTGGGTTGAGTCGGTTCAAGAGGATCCAGTTCATCTTTCACAACATACTGCACATAGGATAATATGTTTGCTGGTGTATCGGTAGTAGTAGTAGTAGTAGATACAGAAGACAAGAATAGAAACACACAAAACTCGACGGTGGACACTAGAGAGTCAAAGCTGACACTGAACTAAAAAGCAGGGTGGAGGCCGTGCATGGCGTAGTAGCTGCACGGTGACAGGCCTGCGGGGAGTCGGGGACTGCGCTGCAAATGCAAATATAGTTCGTGACCCCGTTGCGTTTCAAACACGACTCTGCGCTAACCCTGCAATGTGCGAGCCGTGGCCACCCGCGCACAAACTAAACCGAGCGCTCGGCGCGACGTCACGTGTGTGTCTCTCCTTTCATGTTTTGTGACAAAAAAAAAGTGACAAGGAAGAACAATACGAACCGCTCGCCTGCCTGTAGAGTGTAGAGTCCACGGCGCCGTGACGTCACGTCCGATGCGCCCGTCGTACGTCTGACGGCGCGTGTCCTGTGTAAACCCCGCGGGCGGACAGAGGGGGGCGCTGTTGGTGCGATCACATATTTTGAAAGCATACCTCATTTTCTCAAAACTCAAAACACAAATCCAAAAACCACACACACACAACATGATGCAAAACCCTACATATCTCCTGCAAAATGCTACTTTGCCTTCAAAACAATGTTATGTCTCAAAATGGTATTTTGTGTTCAAACGACACACACAGACCATCATATGAGGACACATTTCTAACAATCAATTGAACACTGATGTGCTGAATGGAAAACACTACTATGAATGGGAAAACACCAGGATGAAGGCCTTATCAGGAGCATTATGCCTTTTCATGTTCAGTGTTTAGTGTACGCTTACTCCTTTTGTAAAATATAACTGTATAATGTTTTTACTCAAATATAAAACAACACACAAATATACAGTAGCAACAAAAATATTTATTTTTTCCAAAAGTGCTGTAGCCTATACATCACAGCAAACACAACTGGATGTGTAAATGATTTGCACAGAACAAAGAATAGAAAGTAGGCCAGTACAGTCAAGAAACAAAGAAAGAAAAATGTAAAATAAAAAAGGACAAAAGAACTAGGCTGCATCCTGTCTTCGGTTCCTGTCTGGCCACAGGACCTCATCGACATGGCTCTCCTTCTTGCTCTTGCTCTTCCTCGTCCTCCCCTTCCTCTTCCTCGTCCTCCTCTTAACTCTCACTCCTCTGCCTCTCTGATCACCTCTCACTTCAATGTTGCCATCCATTGTTCTCCAAACCAGGAGCTCACATTATATTGCTAAAGCTTTGATTGCAAATTGCACAACAGCCTTGGAAATGAAAGTTTTGCCATTTGAATGGCAGTGTGTTCTGTCAAAACACAAGGAGATTTGGCATTGAGGAAGTGTGCAAAATAGCGAGGATTGTGTGTAGTGTTTTGAAGAAAGTGTGGTTCAGAATTGAAATCTCGGTCTAAAGCAGGAAATGTGTTTATAGTTCAGCAGAATTGGTTTAGGGAGTTGGCACATGAGTTACAGGTTGTGGTCATTGTGTCATAAGTTCCAGTTTTTGTGAGTAAACAATTGAGAAAAACTGTAATAGATACACCTTTTTTTTCTCCCTTTCAATTAAAACACAGTTTCAGATCACCGACTGACTATATTGGTATACAGTCTATATGGCAACAAAAACACGTTCTGAAACTCACATTAATTAAATTCCTAGCCGATTTGTTCCGGTACTTTCAGAAACCTGTCTTGTAGTTGAAATACACATTAAAAAATACATTGAATTCTGCATAATTTTACCACCACCACCACCACCACACTAACTGATTCAGTGTCCACTAAATATATAATCGTATAATAGTCGAGTGTGTCCTATTTATAATATTGTTTAATGTACTGCATAGGGATGTGTTCATGTACAGTGTATATCTTAATGAATATAATATGACACATGAGAGTTACTCGTGTATCAGAGTAAATATATATTGTAATGAATGTTTTAATACGTTTAACAATTTGCATTCACTGTCTAATATGTTTTAAATTATTTAATTTAATTTTAATTTACTAAGCAATGTGCACCCCCCTCTCTCTCTCTCTCTCTCTCTCTCTCTCTCTCTCTCTCTCTCACATGCACAGACACACATACACGCACACACACACACAGACAGAAACAGAATATCATCCAGGATGTTTTGATCACAATGAGGATCTAATAAAGAGTGCAACAGACGGCAGACGGTGTGTGTGTGTGTGTGTGTGTGTGTGTGTGTGTGTGTGTGTGAGAAGAGACGTTTTTTATTGATTTCTAATGTTATTCGAGGAGTCCTACAGAAGCCGAATTAATTAATTAATTTCCTGTTTGTTTTCTAATATATTTGTAGTTAATATATTTTGTGACATCACATCTCGATGCAATGTCCAGAGTTATGGGACATTACATCTCTACGTGGTGTCAGGGTTGTGACATCACATCTCTATGTGGTGTTAGAGTTTGTGACATCACATCTCTATGTGGTGTCAGGGTTGTGACATCACATCTCTATGTGGTGTCAGGGTTGTGACATCACATCTCTATGTGGTGTCAGGGTTGTGACATCACATCTCTATGTGGTGTCAGGGTTGTGACATCACATCTCTATGTGGTGTCAGGGTTGTGACATCACATCTCTACGTGGTGTCAGGGTTGTGACATCACATCTCTATGTGGTGTTAGAGTTTGTGACATCACATCTCTATGTGGTGTCAGGGTTGTGACATCACATCTCTACGTGGTGTCAGGGTTGTGACATCACATCTCTATGTGGTGTTAGAGTTTGTGACATCACATCTCTATGTGGTGTCAGGGTTGTGACATCACATCTCTATGTGGTGTCAGGGTTGTGACATCACATCTCTACGTGGTGTCAGG
The DNA here is from genome assembly GCA_002895965.2 of Coryphaenoides rupestris. Lineage (NCBI taxonomy): Eukaryota > Metazoa > Chordata > Actinopteri > Gadiformes > Macrouridae > Coryphaenoides > Coryphaenoides rupestris. The sequence continues at coordinate 446,674 of PIJE02000144.1, forward strand.
GTTGTGACATCACATCTCTACGTGGTGTTAGAGTTTGTGACATCACATCTCTATGTGGTGTCAGGGTTGTGACATCACATCTCTATGTGGTGTTAGAGTTTGTGACATCACATCTCTATGTGGTGTCAGGGTTGTGACATCACATCTCTAGGTGGTGTCAGGGTTGTGACATCACATCGCTACATGGTGTCAGGGTTGTGACATCACCCAGATCATCTCGCTAGTGAGGAGATAGCAGACAGGATGTGATTGGCCGGTGAGCAAGATGCACATTACAGACAGGATGCTCTGTGTCACCTCGTCGCTCTCTTCTCTGTGATGCTACTCACAGAGCTAATCAGGTTTAGCCACGCTATTAGCCCGGCACTAAACACAGGAGGGTTGCTGTCTCAAAGCCTACTAATGATACGCAAATCAGATAACATGCTAGCTCTGTAGCTAGCTCTGTCCAGGGCATGTATCTATCTCTATCTATCAATCACTTAAATATGGTCGTAACTTGCAGGTTGGCATCCCCAGTTAATGAATGTGAGGAGAGTAACTTATGATATAACTTGAGGTGAGATAAACGAGGAAATGGCAAGTAGAAATGTGAAACATTTTGCAGTTCTATGTTGAATTGTCATTTTCATTGAAATAATCTCTAATCTCTAATGAATTGTACGTGCGTGCGCGCGTGTGTGTGTGTGTATGTGTGTCCGTGTGTTATGATAAACGTTAAGGATGAAGCATGGCTGGTCCCAGTGAGTGCGCTCTCACAAACCAGACTTTAGATGAATATCTAAATATCTAAAGTCTGATGGCAGACAAGTTCAATCTGGGTGAACGGGCCGTTTCACTTTCTCTCGCTTTATATTTGTTTCGACCAATCACGTCACACACATGCAGATCCTACAGTGAGGATCTGTATGTGTGTGATTCACAAACACAAACTCAGAGAGCAGCAGTAGTAGCAGCAGCAGAGTCTGAGGAAATCAATTCAAATACATGTCTAATACTACCAAATATGAGTTGCATCCATTCTGCCCACTGCCTTTTTAAAACGCCAGGGTTCATATACAAGTCACTGCTGGCAGAGGAAACATGTTGTTGTTCAAACCAGAAACCGTTTTCAGACTGAACGTGCTCCCGGTTTCAGGTTGCTGGAGATAAAGTCACGACAGTACACACAGCTGGCCTCTCTTACTCAGCAACACTTGTTTATATTATATTATTATTAATATTATGGGATTATTTTTCTGCCCCACTCTGTTTATGTTGCATGTGACATTCAATATGTTGAATAATATCAGTTTATGTTGGCAAAGATAGCCAAAGATAAAGGTACAGTGACCAATTGACCAGCGACTGTGTTGCCACGTGCAAGTTGGACCAATCAGGACATTCTGTTGCACTGAACTTTTTCACCAGAGAGATCCATAATAGTTTTGAATAGCTTAATTACTTAATTCGTTTTGTAACTAACGACCGGGGTTGCAATATTTTCTAGCCTTACCATATTTTTTTGTGTCTACATTTCTATATTTCTTTAAAAAAAATAATTTTATCTTGAACAATTTTCCCCCTGAGGTCAACAAAGTCGTTGGAATCTCTTCCTTTGTCATCAAATCACTTCTGCTTGCTGTGGCTAACACCTAGCTGCTTCAGGTCATCTTGGGTGAAGAGCAGGGGGGACAGAGGTCGACCTGAATCTCACACAGTGCATCGACCGCCTGACAAAGACACTGCTCTTGATCCATCTTTGTCTCTCTTTCGCGCTCTCTCTCTTCTCTCTCTCTCTCTCTCTCTCTCTCTCTCTCTCTCTATTTTTTCCTTCTCACACTCACTCATACACACATACACTCACATACACGCATGCACACACACATGCGCGCACACACACACACACACACACACACACACACACACACACACACACACACACACACACACACACACACACACACACACACACACACAGTATGCTTTTGACATGTTCAAATACTTACAAAAGTCTGAGTTAGTTAAGGTTCATGTGTTCATCTGTGAAGTGTGAAGGGCAGATTGAGCAGGTGTGAGGGACAGGTGAGGCTGGGGGGGGGGGGGGGGGTGCTTATGACGTTGTGAATCAGGTGTGTAATACTCTGAAAGTTTCAACCTGCTGTTGTTCCCAAGGAAACCATTGTCTGGGAACAACACGTGTGCAGCAGGAGGGGGGTAGTGAAAAGAGGGAGAGAGAGAGAATAAAAGAGAGGAAGAGAGAGAGACAGAGAGAAAGTAAGAAAGACAGACAGAGAGAGAGAGAGAGAGAGAGAGAGAGAGAGAGAGAGAGAGGCGGCGGAGAGAGAGAAGGGGAGACAAACAGAGAGATAAATGTGGGGAGAAGAGAAAGTTATGATAGAGAGTGAGAGACAGAGATGAGGACAAGGAAAGAGAGAGAGAGAGATTGAAAGAGGGAGGGGAGAAAGGGAGATAAAGCGAGGGGTATCACCAGGTGATGACCCCTGACCACCTAACAATAAAAGATGTCAGGTGTCGTTGATCATTTAAATACCAGGGCCTACAGTACATGCTGATTGGTGCTGCTGGCTGGGCATGTCTAGTCCGGGTTAATACCGTGCTGTGATTGGTTGGTTAAAAGTACATGTCAATTCTAACTTTCCCGCCTCACCTTTGGCCTGCCCGCTAGCCAGGAAACATCACATGGAGTACGACATCAGAGGGGAGGAGGCATGATTGGCTGCTGAGGGACGTGGCGTCTCTCTTAGCCAGACGCACATCTGCATAAGGTTCACTTCAATTAAACTTTATGCAGATGAAGGTGTCAAGCGCAACGCCTAGTATTAACGTCAGTACACACTCTACACAATCTACACACTCTGCTCTGTATAAAGAACATCCGCTAAACAGGACCTAACATAACATATCATAATGCAACAGAGACATTAGAGAACAGTAACGCAGAAACAAAATATTGCACAACATAACGTAAAATCAATCTTCTAATCACGTAAAAGAACATAAAATCACATGCAGTAACAAAACACAATGTAACATAACCAAGCATAACGTCACGTAATGTAACACAACATAACATTAGCCAGGTACCGCAACTTATGTAAGGTAACACATTGTAACATGACAGTAAAATAACATGGTCTACAATACCATGATGTCACATGTTGTAGCATACCGTAACATAACACAACTACCATAATGTAGTCGTACCGCAGCTCAAGTCAAAATACAATCAATGAAATGCCAGTTTTCACCTGGTCAGCTCACCCGAACTCCTCAACTCAACTTCCTCTAAATCAGACGATTATAATAACCAATAATAATCAAAAGAACACAGCAGGCTCCTTTAACAACCAAGGGTCTCGGGTTATGTAATGGTGTCCATTGACATTCTGATAACAACCAAGAGAGAAAGAGAGAGAGAAAGAGAGTAAGAGAGAGAGATTAAAAGGATAGAGAGAAGAGTTGGACTATATCCACACATTTCTGTAACAGCTTCCAAGACATAGCTGCTCCCACCAGGGTGGTCTCCTTGGCAAACCCCCATAAAGCCTGGTGCTGGGGTCTTACAGTGAGACAAATACAGGTTGTGATGGAGCAAGATGGCTTTAGGGGGCTTCTGCCTACAGGTTGGCCGGTGGGACATTGGGGATCGAACCCAGAACCTTCCAGTCAAACTCCCTAACAGCTAGACTATCCTGCCCCCACGTCTAATACTTGCAACAGTGTCTGTCTGATGGCAAGATGGATCGACTCTCACCAGGTCTGTTCAGAATTATTAATAAACTCCGGATTTATAAATGTATAATAGGGATAATATCCTCATAATGGCTCACATAATAGCCCTGAGGACATGGCAGTGCATTTGGAATTAGTCATGGCACCATGGAAGGTCTTCTGTTCAGCTCCTGTGGTAACGATGCCAACTGCTAGTGTCAAACAAACCTTGAAAACAAACCTTAAATATCCTGTCATCCAAAGAGTTTCTGCTGGTGGACGCTTTTATTTTGAAAAAACAACGTCCAGTATCCATGGTTCTGAACATTCAGTGTTTGTGTGTGTGTGTGTGTGTGTGTGTGTGTGTGTGTGTGTGTGTGTGTTGCGTGCGTGCGTGCGTGCGTGCGTGCGTGCGTGTGTGTGTGTGTGTGCGTGTGTGTGTGTGTCTCTCTTTCTTCTTTTCTACATTTATTCCCTGTTCCGTCCTTCTTCCACTTCTAATTTATATTCATGTAATTCCCTTTCTTCCATTCCGGAGCAGACACGCGCACGCACGCACGCACGCACGCACGCACGCACACACACACACACACACACACACACACACACACACACACACACACACACACACACTCCTGACTCATGTACCCGACAGCTAGAGAAGTCAAACCTTCCATTAAAATCACACCTTGCTCAAAGGCATTTCCTTCACCTCCACAGAGTGAGAGGTCGCCACACACACACACACACACACACACACACACACACACACACAGGACTGTCACCTACCTGACGTTGTATCCTAGACCAGACTACAGAATTCCCTTAATGTGGGAGTAGTTCACTTTACAATTCACGATTTGTGCCGTCGTTACAAACACAATCGATTTTGATGTTCCTCAGACCCTAACAACTAACAACCCAGGACAGTGTGTTTTCACATTTCCATGAAGAATGCTCACCGAAGAGATACAGTTAAATTGTCACATAATTGTATCTTGAATTTGGGAACTATTGGCAATGATAACAATGTGCATTGTATAGTAGTTTACCTAACTTGACCTGGAGGCATCTTGAAATATTCACCCAGGATGGGTCAAAAGCAGAGACTTGATTTCCGCGGGCCACCCTCCCTGTGTGTGTTTGGCGGCCACCACTTCAAGCATGCTGTGTTTGTGTGACCATAAAAAGTGTGGATTAATAAAGTTGTTGTTCTTCTTTCACCGGCAGTAGCCCAGGAGGTAGAGTGGTTGTCTGCCAACTGGAAGGTTGCTGGTTCGATCCCCGGGCTCCGCCTAGCTAAGTCTCGTGGTGTCCCTGAGCAAGACACCTAACCCTACCTGCTCCTGATGTGTTGGTTGTTACCTTGCATGGTTGGCACCACCGTCGGTGTATGAATGGGTGAATGTGAGGCAACTATAAAGCACTTTGGATAAAAAATAAATGTAATCCATTTATCATTTATACCAAGCGGACAACGGACCATGGATGTTTGTTTCTGGTTGTTAGCAAGACGGCATACACAGCAGCCAGGCTACTGTCCAAAGCAAGAAACAGCCGTGAGAATCCCAATTTGAACTAGAAACCCTGATCTCAGTGCTACGATAAAGATGAAAATAAAACTAGAATAAAAAATTCAGAAGTATTAATCGATCGATCAAGAAGAAATAATGCCAACTGAATGTCGTTTTGGAATCCCTTCAAGCCTCCAGAGCTCTCGCTATCACGTCAATGCCCGTCCGAGGTTCACTCTTGTTTTGTCTTGTATTCTAGCACTCTCCTTCTTTGCCATCTGTGGCAACTGGGTTGTTTTTTCCTTTGAACAGGTAGACTTCCAAGTTGTGTTGGTTGTTTCCGGTGGTCCCATTGGGGCGACACTAGGGCTAGTATCAGACAAAAAACATCTGTGGTAACTGGGTGGTGAAGGTCCTTCTTGTGTTATAAAATCAATTTGCTCGGATTTGGGGTTTTGGGGGGGGCCCCGGTGGCACATCTTAAGAGGCAATTTTATAGCTTTCTGAGTATGAATGGCACGCCTTGTAATGAAGCCTAAAATTGCAGCTGACACGGAGTGCAAGAATGGCAATTCAAACAATTGCGAACATGGCTATAAATGCAAACGACGCGACGTGGCTAACAACGGCTACGTGTAGCCTATGCCGTAGCGACAGACGCAGAAGTATAAATTGCGATTTATAGAGAACCAAACATAACAAGATTCAAGATGTCAATATTTCTTTATTGCCATATGTAACAAGTACAATGGAATGCTTACTCCCCATTCACTCATGCAGTTTTCTTCTGAACAAATTTTACATTGCTAATTCTACGATTAGTAATGTAGTACCTAGTAAGTACGGCAAAAGTAAAAAGTGACAAGTTGTAATTCTCTGGCTGTTGGTGCAAAAATGTATTAAAAGTGTCTGTGTGCAGTGCAATAACATTCTTATCCTAGCATAAAAATGGTAACTAGTAGATCACGCTGATGGTGTCATTATTCTATAGCCATCACACATACTTTTTAGTTAAAGCAAGAAAGTTGACTATAGTCACTTTAAGCTGTGGGTCTGGACACAGATCATGACCCAGTTGGAGGTGGGCGATTGCCAATTCCGTTTCCAGAGTGTGGACGATTCCCAGGGACAAATGCACATATTTTCAAGTGTTTCAGACACTTACTGAAACACACAGGAGCAGCTTTCACCTGCTCCTGTGTGAACCAATGGTCCGTCATGAGGTTAGTTTGACCCTCGTCTTACAAATCAGATTTAGATTAACCTCTAAAGTCTGATGGTAGACAAACTGTGATCTTTGTGAATGGGACGTTTCACTTTCTTCCCCTTAAAATGTGTTTCAACCAATCATTTTCCTGGGGCCTTGGCAAAACCTGTAGAACCGGTAGAACCACAACAAGCGTGATATGGCTGATCATTGATTGGAAGGGACTACAAAAGTCCAAAAGTGCAACTGTCTAATGATTATTCTCTCATGGCTTTGATCTTTAAAAAACAAAACAAAAACAGTGAAATACTGCAAGGTAAAAACTCTGACCTAAAACCAGACTACACAAGAAGTAAAATCTAATATATATAATGTCATTAATATATGTGTGTTGTATGTGTGCAGATAGATGATAGTTGAATACAGAGAGGGGTTGTCTCTGTATTCAGTGTGTGTGTGTGTGTGTGTGTGTGTGTGTGTGTGTGTGTGTGTGTGTGTGTGTGCGTGCGTGCGTGTGTGTGCTGGAGTGTGTGTGAGTGTGTGTGCGCATCATTGGTACAGCCTAATCAGAATCAGAATCAGAATTCCTTTCTTGTAATTGCACAGAGTACAACGACACTGAGTAGCAATCCTAACGGTGCATTCACACAACAAACAAGCAATTAAAAATAGAAAGAGTTCAAACTAAACTAATTTAAAATGCTAAATTATAAATATCTGTGACCTATAAACAATAAGATATCAAATTAATTGGCATGTCTGTGTGAAATTTTAATTTCCTTTAGCTGGAGGTCTACATTTAAATGTAAAGATCATTAAAGATGTGATTAATTGCTGAATGAAAGGAAGAGACCGAATTCAATTAAACTAAGACTCATGTGGAGGAAGAGAGAGAGTGATGGGAGAGAGAGAGAGAGAGAGAGAGAGAGAGAGAGAGAGATGGGAGAGAGAGAGGGGGAGAGAGAGAGGGGGGGGGAGAGAGAGCATGTGTCAGACTGTATGGTGCGTAACGGGAGCCAGACGCGCGTGAGTCCCGCGGAGCGTCAGCGCGCCTTCAGACGAACCCGTCGGATTTACGGAGCGACTGAGCGATCAACACCACGAAGGCGACGCGTGAGCACCGCACCGCTTCCACCAAAGGGGGGCGTTTACTTATTTATTTTGAGTTGGGGCTTTTATTAAATTTTGTTTTGTTTTGTTTTCGGGAGTTGAACAACGACTGAATTGAACAAACATACTGAGCGGCACTCGGAATATAAACACTGTGTGTGTGTGTGTGTGTGTGTGTGTGTGTGTGTGTGTGTGTGTGCGTGCGTGCGTGCGTGCGTGCGTGCGTGCGTGCGTGCGTGTGTGTGTGTGTGTGTGGAGAGAGAGAGAAAGAGAGAGATGATGACAGAGCTGTCATACTCCATCAGGTCTGTCATCCATCTCCATCATCCTTTCAATTGGAGAGAGGAAGGAAGCGCACTTTGAGGTGCAAAGAGACTTCATACAAAGGCTTATAATGCTTATTAACCATAAGGTGTATGGTATAGAAGCTTAGTGGGGAAAGTTCAGTGTGTTCAGTGGGGAAATACTAAAAGGGGCGAGGGACGCCCACTGAAAGGTGGAGGGTTGGATATCACATTACAGATGATGGCTTGATGCTAAGGCTGCACAATTTACTTGAAATATTATCGAAATCGCAATATGGTCAACTGCAATATCCAAAGAGCTCAATGTCGCTGCAGAGATACCCTGGCCTACAAATGTTTTTCTTCAGACGTTTACAGTCCCCAACAAATGTCACATCATTAGCTTTTCAGTGAAAATGAAAATTGTGATGTTGCGGTGGCTAAGCTAGAGCTTCACGACAGCAGCGCTGAGCCACTGAAGTGAACAATCATCACTGTGCTACAAGGTACAGTTGACAATAGAGCAATGTTTGGACAGTTGTGTGTGTGTGTGGTGCGTGTGTGCGTGTGTGTGTGTGCCGTGCGCGCCTTTGTTTTTTGTGTACACGTGTTTTTGGGGACCACCGTGCCTGAGAAAGAAGTGAGAAGTGGTAGACAGGAGGAGAGCGAGGGAGAGAGAGAGAGAGAGAGAGAGAGAGAGAGAGAGAGAGAGAGAGAGAGAGAGAGAGAGATGATAACAGAGCTGTCATACTCCATCAGGTCTGTCATCCATCTCCATCAGAAGGCCGTGCGCTCTGCAGAGACACCTGACGATTCTGGGATACTGTTCACATGCACACCTTCAGAGACACTGGTGCCGCAGACAGAGTCGCTAACTTCACCTTAGAAACTTCATGGAAGAAATCTAAACCAGGCTATCAGACATGGATTATAGACCAGCGTGGAAATATAAAGAACCCTTTGGAATATCCATACCCAGCTCATGTCATTCCTATGTATATTATTGATTTTAACAACTCCACCTGTTGGTGGAGAGTAACTTTGTTCTTTTGAAACCCTTTCAATAATATCTTATCAGTTTGTGTTATCTCTAATAACACGAAAAAACATTTTCCTGCAACTCTGAGATCTTGTTTTAACTGCTCCGACTTGTCTGACTGACAGACTGTCCTGAATGACTGAATGTCTGACTGACTGAACGTATGTCTGTCTAACTGTCGTCTAGCTGTCTGACGGACTGAATAACTGTCTGTCTATTTTTCTGACCGTCGCGTGACTCAGAGTGAGTGATCATCATCATGTCCGCTCCCCATGTGGTCAACCACTCTGAGCTGGTACCCACCGTGGTCAGAGCCACCACACTGTTTCCCCTACAGCGGCCTGGCGTGCGGCGGGACGGGGACGGACGGCGCAACGGCACGTGGCGGGAACTGGAGCCAGCCCCCGCCGGGTGCGGAGGCGTGCCCCTCACTGCCGCCGCCGGTGGAGGAGAGGAGGAGGTGCTGGAGAAGAACTGGGGCGGCGCTGCTGATCATGGCGGTGGTCGCGGTAACGGTGACGGGCAACATCCTGGTCATCTGGCCGTGTCCCTGGAGAGGAAGCTCCACAACGCCACCAACTACTTCCTGATGTCCCTCGCCGTCGCCGACATGCTACTGGCCGTGCTCGTCATGCCCGTCTCCATGGTGACCATTCCTGTACGGTAAGCCTCATCCAAACCCCCCTCCCCCCAGGGGTGTCCTGGGGGTAGCATGAGCAATGAGAGCACCGACGTATCACATCATGAGCAGCAGGTCCATGCAGGCACGTGTGTTTCCTGGTCCCTCTGGCTTCACATGTCCACATCCTCTCCTCTCTCCCTCTCTCCTCTCTCCTCTCTCCTCTCTCCTCTCTCCTCTCCCTCTCCCCTCTCCCCTCCTCCTCTCCCTCTCTCTCCTCTCCCCTCTCCCTCTCTCCTCTCTCGCTTCTCTCATCTCTCCTCTCTTCCTCCTCTTCTCCCCTCTCCCTCTCTCTCCCCTCTCTCTCTCTCCTCTCCACTTTCCTCATTCTCCTCTCTCCTCTCTCCTCTCTGCTCTCTCTTCTCCTCTCTCCTCTCTCCTCTCTCTCTCTCCCACTCTCCTCTCCACTCTCTCCTCTCTCTATCGTCATCTCTCCTCTCTCTTCTCTCCTCCTCTCCTCTCCCTCTCCTTTCTCCTCTCTCCTCTCTCCTCTCTCCTCTCCCTCTCTCCTCTCATCCTCTCTCCTCCCTCTCCTCTCTCTCTCTCCTCTCTCCTCTCTCTCCTCTCTCTTCTCTCCTCTCTCCTCTCTCCTCTCTCCTCTCTCCTCTCCTCTCTCCTCTCTCCTCTCCTCTCCTCCTCTCTCCTCTCTCCTCCTCTCTCCTCTCCTCTCCTCTCTCTCTCTCCTCTCTCCTCTCCTCCTCTCCCTCTCTCCTCTCCCCTCTCTCCTCTCTCCTCTCTCTCTCTCTCCTCTCCTCTCCTCTCCTCTCTCCTCTCTCCTCTCCCTTCTCCTCTCTCTCTCTCTCTCTCTCTCTCCTCTCTCCTCTTTCCTCTCTCCTCTCTCCTCTCTCCTCTCCTCTCTCCTCCTCTCTCCTCTCTCCTCTTCTCTCTCTCTCTCCTCTCTCTTCTCCTCTCTCCTCTCTCCTCTCTCCTCTCTCTCTCCTCTCCCTTCTCTCCTCTCTCCTCTCTCCTCTCTCCTCTCTCCTCTCCTCTCTCCTCTCTCCTCTTCCTCCTCTCCTCTCTGGAGGAAAACATCACACACACACACACACACACACACACACACACACACACACACACACACACACACACCCTTCTGAGAGGAAAAGGATTGTCCCAACCACAGCTATAGAACAATGGTGTTGGTTTCAGGACTCCAATGGTACTTTAGACACACCTGCAGATCTCCTCTCTCCTCTCTCCTCTCTCCTCTCTCCTCTCTCCCCTCCTCTCTCATCTCCCCACTCTCTTCTCCTCTCTTCTCTCTCCTCTCTCTCGTCTCTCCTCCCCTCGTTCCTTTCTCCTCTCCTCTTTCCTCTCTCCTCTCTCCTTACACTCTTATACTTGTTACACTCTGAAGAAGACTTATTTGAGAGAGACACTTTAGGACAGTATTTGATTTAATGGAGCATGATCATAAAAAGACAGGCAGCAATTTACAGAGCACCTTCAGGGAGACAATGATTCCTATTGGGAAACGTTCACATTGTGGGCAGTAACAACAAAGGAGACAGAGGAGAGGGGGGTGACTGTCATGGAGAGTTAACTATTGGCTGAAGCCAGCAATGGTGGGAGGGGCCTTCATCTATGGGGTCGGGAAATGGACGTGTCTGCAGGGATGCAAGTCAGCTGAAGGAATCTTAGCAGCTAAGAAGTCAGGGGATCGGCATGGTCTCAGTGTCAGACTCTGTTCCTTTCAATTGGAGAGAGGAAGGAAGCGCACTTTGAGGTGCAAAGAGACTTTATACAAAAGGCTTATAATGCTTATTAACCATAAGGTGTATGGTATAGAAGCTTAGTGGGGAAAGTTCAGTGTGTTCAGTGGGGAAATACTAAAAGGGGCGAGGGACGCCCACTGAAAGGTGGAGGGTTGGATATCACATTACAGATGATGGATTGATGCTAAGGCTGCACAATTTACTTGAAATATTATCGAAATCGCAATATGGTCAACTGCAATATCCAAAGAGCTCAATGTCGCTGCAGAGATACCCTGGCCTACAAATGTTTTTCTTCAGACGTTTACAGTCCCCAACAAATGTCACATCATTAGCTTTTCAGTGAAAATGAAAATTGTGATGTTGCGGTGGCTAAGCTAGAGCTTCACGACAGCAGCGCTGAGCCACTGAAGTGAACAATCAATCACTGTGCTACAAGGTACAGTTGACAATAGAGCAATGTTTGGACAGTTGTGTGTGTGTGTGTGCGTGTGTGCGTGTGTGTGTGTGCGTGCGCGCCTTTGTTTTTTGTGTACACGTGTTTTTGGGGACCACCGTGCCTGAGAAAGAAGTGAGAAGTGGTAGACAGGAGGAGAGCGAGGGAGAGAGAGAGAGAGAGAGAGGGAGAGAGAGAGAGAGAGATGATAACAGAGCTGTCATACTCCATCAGGTCTGTCATCCATCTCCATCAGAAGGCCGTGCGCTCTGCAGAGACACCTGAGGATTCTGGGATACTGTTCACATGCACACCTTCAGAGACACTGTGCCCGCAGACAGAGTCGCTAACTTCACCTTAAGAAACTTCATGGAAGAAATCTAAACCAGGCTATCAGACATGGATTATAGACCAGCGTGGAAATATAAAGAACCCTTTGGAATATCCATACCCACTCATGTCATTCCTATGTATATTATTGATTTTAACAACTCCACCTGTTGGTGGAGAGTAACTTTGTTCTTTTGAAACCCTTTCAATAATATCTTATCAGTTTGTGTTATCTCTAATAACACGAAAAAACATTTTCCTGCAACTCTGAGATCTTGTTTTACTGCTCCGACTTGTCTGACTGACAGACTGTCTGAATGACTGAATGTCTGACTGACTGAACGTATGTCTGTCTAACTGTCGTCTAGCTGTCTGACGGACTGAATAACTGTCTGTCTATTTTTCTGACCGTGCGTGACTCAGAGTGAGTGATCATCATCATGTCCGCTCCCCATGTGGTCAACCACTCTGAGCTGGTACCCACCGTGGTCAGAGCCACCACACTGTTTCCCCTCAGCGGCCTGGCGTGCGGCGGGACGGGGACGGACGGCGCAACGGCACGTGGCGGGAACTGGAGCCAGCCCCCCGGCGTGGTGGAGGCGTGCCCCTCACTGCCGCCGCCGGTGGAGGAGGAGGAGGAGGTGCTGGAGAAGAACTGGGCGGCGCTGCTGATCATGGCGGTGGTCGCGGTAACGGTGACGGGCAACATCCTGGTCATCCTGGCTGTGTCCCTGGAGAGGAAGCTCCACAACGCCACCAACTACTTCCTGATGTCCCTCGCCGTCGCCGACATGCTACTGGCCGTGCTCGTCATGCCCGTCTCCATGGTGACCATCCTGTACGGTAAGCCTCATCCAAACCCCCCCTCCCCCCAGGGGTGTCCTGGGGGTAGCATGAGCATGAGAGCACTGACGTATCACATCATGAGCAGCAGGTCCATGCAGACACGTGTGTTCCTGGTCCCTCTGGCTTCACATGTCCACATCTCTCCTCTCTCCTCTCTCCTCTCTCCTCTCTCCTCTCTCCTCTCTCCTCTCCCCTCTCTCCTCTCTCCTCTCCCCTCTCTCCTCTCTCCTCTCTCCTCTCTCTCTCTCCTCTCTCTCTCTCTCTCTCTCTCTCCTCTCTCTCTCCTCCTCTCTCTCTCTCCTCTCCTCCTCTCTCCTCTCTCCTCCTCTCCTCTCTCTCTCTCTCCTCTCCTCCTCTCTCCCTCTCTCCTCTCTCCTCTCCCACTCTCCTCTCTCCTCTCTCCTCTCTCCTCTCTCTCTCTCCTCTCTCTCTCCTCTCTCATCTCCCTCTCCTCTCCCTCTCTCTCTCTCTCCCTCTCTCCTCTCTCTCTCTCTCCTCTCTCCTCTCTCCTCTCTCCTCTCTCTCTCCTCTCTCTCTCCTCTCTCTCTCTCTCCCCTCTCCCCTCTCTCCTCTCCCCTCTCTCCTCTCCCTCCTCTCTCCTCTCCTCTCTCCTCTCTCCTCCTCTCTCCCTCCTCTCCTCTCTCCTCTCCCTCTCTCTCCTCTCTCCTCTCCCTCTCCTCCTCTCCTCTCTCTCTCTCCTCTCCCTCTCTCCTCTCTCCTCTCTCCTCTCTCCTCTCTCCTCTCTCCTCTCTCCTCTCCCTCTCTCTCTCCTCTCTCTCTCCTCTCTCCTCTCCCTCTCCTCTCTCTCCCTCTCTCCTCTCTCCTCTCTCCTCTCCTCCCCTCTCTCCCTCTCTCCTCTCTCCTCTCTCTCTCTCCTCTCTCTCCCTCTCTCCTCTCTCTCTCTCCTCTCTCTCCTCTCTCTCCTCTCCCCTCTCCTCTCTCCTCTCTCTCCTCTCTCCTCTCTCCTCTCTCTCTCTCTCCTCTCTCCTCTCTCCTCTCTCCTCTCTTCTCTCTCCTCTCTCCTCTCTCCTCTCTCCTCTCTCCCCTCCTCTCTCTCTCCCCTCTCTCCTCCTTCCTCTCCTCTCTCTCCTCTCTCCTCCCTCTTCCTTCTCTCCTCTCCTCTCTCCTTACACTCTTATACTTGTTACACTCTGAAGAAGACTTATTTGAGAGAGACACTTTAGGACAGTATTTGATTTAATGGAGCATGATCATAAAAAGACAGGCAGCAATTTACAGAGCACCTTCAGGGAGACAATGATTCCTATTGGGAAACGTTCACATTGTGGGCAGTAACAACAAAGGAGACAGAGGAGAGGGGGGTGACTGTCATGGAGAGTTAACTATTGGCTGAAGCCAGCAATGGTGGGAGGGGCCTTCATCTATGGGGTCGGGAAATGGACGTGTCTGCAGGGATGCAAGTCAGCTGAAGGAATCTTAGCAGCTAAGAAGTCAGGGGATCGGCATGGTCTCAGTGTCAGACTCTGTTCCTTTCAATTGGAGAGAGGAAGGAAGCGCACTTTGAGGTGCAAAGAGACTTTATACAAAAGGCTTATAATGCTTATTAACCATAAGGTGTATGGTATAGAAGCTTAGTGGGGAAAGTTCAGTGTGTTCAGTGGGGAAATACTAAAAGGGGCGAGGGACGCCCACTGAAAGGTGGAGGGTTGGATATCACATTACAGATGATGGATTGATGCTAAGGCTGCACAATTTACTTGAAATATTATCGAAATCGCAATATGGTCAACTGCAATATCCAAAGAGCTCAATGTCGCTGCAGAG
>PIJE02000144.1:470203-487703 GCA_002895965.2 Coryphaenoides rupestris
ACACACACACACACACACATACTTTTGAGGGAAAAAGGTCAAACATCTCCTAGGCAAGAGTTAAGCATAAAAGCAAACCACAAACAAATCATTAACATGAATACATTACATTCAAACAGCTCACGGGAGATTCCCTCAGAGACAGAGATAACAAAAATACAAAGTACATGTAATAAATAAAAATTAAATACATATGCTTACACAAGTGCTTTGGCATTTATCTTAAAACAAATACAAATTTGTAATTTCTATCTAGATACATCGATGTATTTTTGCCCACCTCTGCATGTAGTTATGTGTCCCTGTATGTGTACCTGTACGGAATGTTACCTGCATGCGTGTTACCTGTATGCATGTTACATGTATGTATGTACAGTATGTTACCTGTATGTATGTTACCTGTATGGATGTTACCTGCATGTATGTTACCTGTATGGATGTTAACTGTATGTATGTTACCTGCATGTATGTTACCTGTATGCATGTTACTTGTATGTATGTTACCTGCACGTATGCTACCTGCACATATGTTACCTGTACGTATATTACCTGTATGTACAGTATGTTACCTGTATGTGTGGTTGCTGTGGTACCTGTATGCGTGTTACCTTTATGCATGTTACCTGCATGCGTGTTACCTGTGTATGCATGTTACCTGCATGTGTTACCTGCATGTGTGTTACTGCATGCGTGTTACCTGTATGCATGTTACCTGTTGTGCGTGTTACCTGCATGTGTACCTGTATGTGTGTTACCTGCATGCGTGTTACCTGCATGCGTGTTACCTGCATGCGTGTTACCTGCATGCGTGTTACCTGCATGCGTGTTACCTGCATGCGTGTTACCTGCATGCGTGTTACCTGCATGCGTGTTACCTGCATGCGTGTTACCTGCATGTGAGTGTTACCTGCATGCGTGTTACCTGTGTGAGTGTTACTTGCATGCGTGTTACCTGTATGCATGTTACCTGCATGCGGGCTACCTGCATGTGAGTGTTACCTGTATGCGTGTTACCTGTGTGAGTGTTACTTGCATGCGTGTTACCTGTATGCGTGTTACCTGCATG
Source organism: Coryphaenoides rupestris (assembly GCA_002895965.2). Classification (NCBI taxonomy): domain Eukaryota; kingdom Metazoa; phylum Chordata; class Actinopteri; order Gadiformes; family Macrouridae; genus Coryphaenoides; species Coryphaenoides rupestris. The sequence continues at coordinate 471,270 of PIJE02000144.1, forward strand.
CGTGTTACCTGCATGCGTGTTACCTGCATGCGTGTTACCTGCATGCGTGTTATGTGTGTGTGTGTGTGTGTGTGTGTGTGTGTGTGCGTGTGTGTGTGTGTGTGTGTGTGTGTGTGTGTGTGTGTGTGAGAGAGAGAGTGCAGAGTGTGTGTGTGTGTGTGTGTGTGTGTGTGTGAAAGAGAGAGTGAGAGAGAGAGAGAGAGAGAGAGAGAGAGAGAGAGAGAGAGAGAGAGAGTAAGAGAGAGAGAGAGAGAGAGAGAGTAAAGAGTAAGGATTCCAGAGCATAGAGGGCTGACATTAAAACTCCTCCACCGCTGTCGTGCTCCAATCAGTTTTGTGATGATTATGCAAATTTGGTTATTCATAATTTACAATGGTTTTGCTCTCCTAAAGGGTAGTCATACATTCTGTTTGAATACTTAAATCATAGTATTTGTATTGTATAACTCGATTGATATATCGACATTTGAAAAAATATGATCAGGATCAAATGCTGAATGGACAGACAACCTTGGTTAATATGGTGTTGTACTGGGAGTAACCTCTCTCTCTCTCTCTCTCTCTCTCTCTCTCTCTCATTCCTAAATTTCCATCTGCAGACCTGATGATGGTGGACAACAACATTTGCTTGAGTATGCTAATCTGGAGACCCTGGTCCCGAAAGCAACCTTTTATTTTGTGATGATGTCGCCATCTAAAATGTCTAGTCTTAGTAGGATAAAAGATCCGTTAAAAGAAAAGCCATCATCTAATACATCATCCTGGTTCATCTAGATCAGGGGTCGGCAACCCGCGGCTCCGGAGCCGCATGTGGCTGTTTAGCCCCTCTGCAGTGGCTCCCTGCAGCTTTGGAAAAAAAAAAGTGAAACTAAACTGACTTTATCTGGTTAAGTAAAGGTTAAAAAAAAAGAAGCATATTGGTGCAAATAGCAGTAATGACGACTACAGACAGCACAATCCACGACATATAAGGCGCAAAGTCCAGCGGACCTTGGGTCCTGCTATTCGCGCCCGAGGCCAAAGGCCTCTGATTGGTCAAGTCATGAAACGTTGTTGATCCAATCACTGTGAACAAACATTCTTGACGAACTCGCACCCGTTGGACGAAGACGAAGCGACACTAAAAACATTACAAACGTTATTTATTTTATAATTTTAGCCACCCTGCCGTCTGCAGGTGGCTAATCTTGAGTTTCCCACCCTTGGTAAGCTAATCATTACCCTGGAAATCCAGAGTTCTCGCGAGAGCACAATTTGAATTTGCTCAGCGAGTACTCTAATGAGTAACATGCTCATTAGCAATTCCTGTTGTTCCGAACATAAACCAATCACATCGGTGTATCTGATATAGGCGGGCCAGAGGCGGGCTAAACAGATGACGTCAGCGCTGCGACGGAATCAGTCCGGAATCAGTCAGTAAACATTGCAAGATGGCTGTCGAAAATGTTGACTGAGTATCTGTACAAACCAACTATTCTCATATTCTGCGGTACCAATGTGCAGTTGCTATTAAACATCCATAAACGACAACTCGGTTGCATCTCTTTATTTCAATATTCCTTGGCTAAGAATATTACAAGGTTAACGTTGCGTTGCCAAAGTGGTATCTCCGTGGTATTTCCATTAGGCTACATTTACGTCTCTGTCAAACTATTCTCCAAAACAAACTCGTTTCCGTCCTCTGGATACGTCACCCCGTGTATTCTTCTGATTGGTCGTAGTGTTATCCAATTGCGTGCAGTGATATTTTCAAACGCATTCTTGGTGCCGCCACCCTGCCGTCTGCAGGTGGCTAATCTTGAGTTTCCCACCCTTGGTAAGCTAATCATTACCCTGGAAATCCAGAGTTCTCGCGAGAGCACAATTTGAATTTGCTCAGCGAGTACTCTAATGAGTAACATGCTCATTAGCAATTCCTGTTGTTCCGAACATAAACCAATCACATCGGTGTATCTGATATAAGGCGGGCCAGAGGCGGTGCTAAACTGATGACGTCAGCGCTGCGACGGAATCAGTCCGGAATCAGTCAGTAAACATTGCAAGATGGCTATCGAAAATGTTGACTGAGTATCTGTACAAACTAGGGATGCACCAATACCACTTTTTTTCAGACCGAGTACAAGTACAAGTACTTACATTTGGGTACTTGCCGATACCGAATACCGATACCGAGTACTTAATAAAACCATTACAGTTCTAATGACTTTGAAAACATGTTATTTTTTGTCTGGGGGGGGGTGCTCCGTTAATTCGCGGTTCTGATGGGGGGGGGGGTGCTCCGTTAATTCACGGTTCTGCTGGGGGGGGTGCTCTGTTAATTCGCCGTTCTGATGGGGGGGCGGGGTGCTCCGTATAATTTGCGGTTCTGATGGGGGGGGGGGGTGCTCCGTTAATTTGCCGGTTCTGATGGGGGGGGGGGTGCGCCGTTTAATTGGCGGTATCTATGGGGGGGGGGGGGTGCTCCGTTAATTTGCGGTTCTGATGGGGGGGGGGGGTGCTCCGTTAAATTGCGTGGCGGACATGGTCCCCAGCGTCCCCACTAAATTCTACGCCATGCTCGGTACCATGCGCAGTTGCTATTAAACATCCATAAACGACAACTCGGTTGCATCTCTTCATTTCAATATTCCTTGGCTAAGAATATTACAAGGTTAACGTTGCGTTGCCAAAGTGGTATCTCCGTGGTATTTCCATTAGGCTACATTTACGTCTCTCTGTCAAACTATTCTCCAAAACAAACTCGTTTCCGTCTCTCTGGATACGTCACCCCGTGTATTCTTCTGATTGGTCGTAGTGTTATCCAATTGCGTGCAGTGATATTTTCAAACGCATTCTTGGTGCCGCCCCTCGAGTTGGGCCATTTTCATTACTCATTACCAGACCCTACAGCTTTCTAGATGTGGGTCTGGATTTCCAGGCTTGCTAATCATGGATAAATCCAAGAAAAGAAGGCAGAGGAAAATAGAGATTTTAATTCAGCATGGACAGATTAATTTGCCTTCACTACTAACGATGCAGGCTTACCTGTATGCTTGATATGTGGCGAGAAATTAGCGAACAACAAAAAATGTAATGTTGAAAGACATTTCCAGAACAAACACACAGCATTTGCTATAAAGTACCAAGCAGGAGATGAAAGAAAAAAGAGCTGCTGCGGAAAGCTGAGCAGAGCAACAATACTTTCAAGAAGTGGATCAAGTCTGCAAACTCAACTACTGCTGCTAGTTTTGTGGCAGCTCAGGAGATAGTAAGGTGCTGAAAGCCGTTCACAGATGGAGAATACATGAAAGAATCATTCATTAAAATATCAGAACATCTATTCTCGGACTTCAAAAACAAAAGTGAAATAGTTCAGAAAATTTGAGATACGCCTCTCTCTGCAAAGACCGTCAAGGACAGGACAATTAAGATGGCAGAAAACATCACCAGTCAACAAATTGCGGACATTAATTCAGCTCCAGTATTCCCCATCGCCTGTGATGAGTCAAGTGATGTCAACGATATTGAACAGACAGCGTGTCACGGTCTCGACCGTGTCTCCGGGCTCACTGTGTGGTCACCACCAGCGTCATTAGCGGCACCTGCGCTGCACTCACACCTGCCAGCGATTTACATTTAATGACTGTATAAGAACCCCGGCTTTCCACCCACTCTTCGTCGGATCATTGTGTCGTTAATTCTACCTGTTTATTCTCCCGCGTATGGATTTCGTCCGTCTCCAGCCAGCTCATCTCCCTGCCTACCTGTCTGCCCGCCTATCCCTGTCTGCCGGTTCCTGCATCTGCCTGCCGCGCTCGCCACCCGTCCCGCTGGCTTCACTCCCGGTTCCTCTTTATTTGTATTGTCAAATATTCTGTGCTGCATACCTCAGAGTCTGGGTCTTGCGTTTGGGTCCACCACCTGTACACCATGACAGAATGATCCGACCAAGCATGGACTCAGCAGACTCAGGCTTGGAGTTAATCAGCTTATGGCAGTACCTTGCCAGCCGGTGCGAGCCGCTGCCGAGTACAAGGCCAGAACCAGAGGCTGCTGCGGTCCAACCAGGACCCGGGATGGCTGCGACCCAGCAGCGGGAAGCAGGGGCTGCTGCATTCCAACACGGGATCTGGGAGCCAGGGGTTGTCTGCCTCGACGCCTGCGAGCCCGCTGGACACCACGATCTGCCAGCCAGCCGGGTTCCCAGGTATCTCGGCGACTGCTGAGTCTTGTAATAATTGTGTCTATGGTGAAAGAGTCTAAAACAGACAAAGTACTTGTAGCAAATTAAAAAGTTTTAATGGATGCATCCATCAGACTCCTCATTCTAAGAGTGAGTCCAGACCAACCGGGACACACTATATTTATACACAACCCTCACCACATGAGGTTCCTGGCCTGACAAAGAACAAACAGTTGGCCCCCCTTTCATGTTGTCTCCCAGACGCATTGATTGGACCAATCTCCTGAATAACATACATCTTATGAAGGTTCCCGAATAACATACATTCAATGGAGGCTTCACTACAATGACAAGACAAACACAATAGGGGTTACTTGAAACAGATACTTCAATCAAAGCAACACTTAGTTTCTTGCATTAACATTACTAGATCCTTTAAAGTTGACATCAAATGTCTTCCTGTTTCAAGTGTTGAAGCTATCGACCAATCATCTCAATGCCTTCTGCCAGTGGTTCACAGTAGGGGTCCTCTAAATGATATGCAGGCGAAGGTATGTTGCTTGTAGACAGTAAATATGCTATATTTCCATCACAACATAGGCCTACAGTATGGGGAGGACACGCATGCACACACACACACACACACAAACACACACACACGCCAGGCATGTATAATGGGAAAAAGATATGATCTCCTTTCTGCAACTCTCAATTCTGGCTCATACCATTCAGCAACAAAATGGAAGTGAAGATAGAAGAGACAGCAAGAGATGGGGAGATAGGGAGAGCGGCATGGAAGATAACTTCCTCTCCTCTCGATCTCCATCTCTCTCTCTCCCTCCTCATCCTCCCCTCCTTTCTCTTGGTGCGTGTGACAGGGGCCAGGCACCACCTAATGATCCTCATCCAAGAACAGGAATAGCAAATGGTGGGTAAATATGCTGAATCCCACCTGACCACAGGTCATTCATAAAAAAGGGCCAAGAACAAAAAAGAAAATCCACTATATTTTGAGGGCAGAGCTTGTAAGCGAGTTCTCCTTTGGGAAATCGATAAAAGAAACCACATGATATCGAGCAGCAGCATTAGAGCACCTGCTAAGGTGAAGAATGGGAGGAAATAGCCAAGGCTGTCTGGGTCCAGGGGTCCAGAAGCAGGGGCTGCTGCGGTCCAACCAGGACCCGGGATGGCTGCGACCCAGCAGCGGGATACCGAGGCTGCTGCAGTCCAACCCGGGACCCGGGAGCCCGGGGTCTGGATCACTCTTAGAATGAGGAGTCTGATGGATGCATCCATTAAAACTTTTTAATTTGCTACAAGTACTTTGTCTGTTTTAGACTCTTTCACCATAGACACAATTATTATCGAATAATTGCCACGACAATGTACAAGGATTTCGGAGGGTCACTCATAAACTGCTGTCGTCATGGTAATGTGGAGTACTGGGGTACTCAGCCTAAACTAGTCAATCTTTCACACACACACACACACACACACCCCAAATCCACCACTGCCTGCAATTGGTCAACAATGAATGATTGTGTCTCTCTTGCTCAGCAGGACTCGAGTCATTAAACCATCAGCCCACATATCACAGTGACTTGCCGATAGTGTACAGCCTATTTTGATATTGTTAAAAATTGCTGTGTTCAACAGCAATTTGACAGGTTAACAAGGGAATAATTTACCAAACAAAATACTAAAAATCCACAAATAGTTAATAATAGGTCATGGAAAGCTATGTATAATTGTTCCCAGTGAACTTTAATATACGTATAGGATGTAATCTAATTTTCTATCCTGGTTCTCTGGTCCATCTCTCTATCCTAGTTCATCTATAATATCTCTCTATCCTAGTTCATCTATAATATAGATTATATTATAGATGAACTAGGATAGAGAGATGGACCAGAGAACCAGGATATAGATTCTATATCCTGGCTCTCTGGTCCATCTCTCTATCCTAGTTCATCTCTGTCCTGGTTCCTTGGTCCATCTCTCTGTACTAGTTCATCTGTATCCTGCTTCTGCTGGCTTTCTGCAGGGATCTCCATGCCCATCCCAGTCCTGGGTCTACAGGACCACTCCAAGGTCTTCAGAGACGGCAGCTGTCAGCTGACGGACGACAGCTTCGTGCTGATTGGCTCCTTCGTGGCGTTCTTCGTACCCCTCACCATCATGGTGGTCACCTACTCCCTGACCATCCGGGCTCTGCAGAACGAGGCCACGCTCTGCCTGGACTACCTGGTCCCCCGGCCCAAGTGGAGCACCTCGCTCACCCTGGGCTTCCTGCCTCAGGCCATCATGACGGCGGACAAGAACTTCAGACGCTCGCTGAGCCGCAAGACCAGCGCCGGGAGTGCCGGAGAGGGGAGTACCGGCGGAGGCGGGATGCCGGGGGTCCGAGGGAGCGTGTCGGGGGGTCCGCTGTTGGGACGCCGCACCATCCAGTCCATCAACAACGAGCAGAAGGCCTCCAAGGTGCTGGGCGTGGTGTTCTTCCTCTTCGTGGTCATGTGGTGTCCGTTCTTCATCACCAACGTGCTGGCGGTGGTGTGCGACCCCGCACTCTGCGACCCCGCCATTCTGGGCAGTCTCCTCAATGTCTTTGTGTGGATCGGCTACCTCTCGTCCGCCGTCAACCCGCTGGTCTACACACTGTTCAACAAGACCTACCGCACCGCCTTCCGCCGCTACGTCCGCTGCCGCTACCACGCCCAGAGGAAGCCCCTGCAGCTGATCCTGGTCAACACCATCCCACCGCTGGCCTTCGGGGACATGAGGGGCCTGCGGGACGGCGGAATGGTGCACCCGGGTGGCGGAGCCCGGAGCTGCTCTTCACCCGGTGCGGCCGAGGACAAGCCCCGGTCAGACGGGGGCCAGGGAGAAGTTCCTGGTGGCGAAGGCGGGAAGTGCTCTTTACCCGGGCTGGCGAAGGACGAGAGGACCCAGAGAGACAGAAACGAGAGCTGTGTGTGAATCTAACAGCTTCAGACACACTGCCCAGATGACACCCAGCACGCTAACTCACAGATTCCACCTGCTTGTGCTACTTGGAGCAGAGGGGGGGGGGGGGGGGGTCGAAGGGTCTTGGTGCCCGGCTGTTTGATGATGAGCATCCTGAGTTAGCCAGCATGTGAGCTGGTGGCTTTAAGATAAGGGAGGAAAGACATCCAGTCTAGGGGTTGATCCGATTTTCATCATTTTTCCGATTATTGGAATCGTTATTTTGTATGATCTGATTGCCGCTTTAAATGCGCTCCTTGTGACAAAATGCACTCCTTGCAGGCGGCTCTCATTTATACTATAAATGGGCGTGTCGAGCTTTTGTCGCGTTATTTTGTCTGCGCCGATCGCCAATCATAGCGGTTTTCCCGTAGCGACTGCATCAGAGCCGCCTGCAAGGAGTGCATTTTGACGCAAGGAGTGCATTTACATTTTTTTTCATTTCATTTTTTTTCATTTCATCTGCAATCAGATCATACAAGATAACGATTCCAATAATAGGAAATATGATGAATATCAGATCCGATTATCCGCCGATTATCGACTCCTAATTACTAATAATCGGTATCGGTATCGGCCCAGAAAAAACCATATTGGTCGACCCCTAATCCAGTCCACATACAAACTTGGACTCTTGGTAGTGGGGCACGGTGGCACAGTACTTGCACTGCTGCCTCACAGCAAGAAGGTTCTGGGATCGATTCCCTCCTGGGGCGCTATTGACTGTGGGGTGCCCAGGTGGGTGATCTCCCGGCCTTTCTGTGTGGAGTTTGCATGTTCTCCCCGTGCTCCACGGGGTCTCCTTACGGAGTAAAAGAACCCCAATTAAAAACATGTGAAGATCGCCTCTCCTGTCCACATCCCTGACCAAGATGTGGACGTAAAGCCTGGAGCTGTTGGGCGCCGTCAAATGGCTGCCCAATGCTCCTGGCTGCCTCCAGAGGGGCAGCAGGATGGGTCAAATGCAGAGGACAAATTTCCACGGGCCACCCTCCCTGTGTGCGTCTGTGCGTGTGTGTGTGTGTGTGTGTGTGTGTGTGCGTGCCCGCCACTTCCCGCTGTGTGTGTTGTGTCACCACTATGTGTGTGGACTAATAAAGATCTTCTTCTTCTGGGTTGGGAGACTGCTTGACCAGGTGAGATCTACCAGTGGCTCCTCCATCATTCATGGTGATCTACAGACAGCTTCTGATGACTGGAGAAGTCGACACACTGTTGTTCTGAAACGGACATGTTCATAGAAACACAGAGGTGAGGGCGATATCCTGTCGCTGTTACCTGAAAAGAGACTAGGCCTATTTACAACACCGCGGTAGGGATTTCACACTGTTAGCTGCTTAGCCCCAGGCATAGACCACCCATCTTCACACACAATTCTGTTGGCCCAGGACTACGTGATTTCTGGAGTCAGAAAACTAAAGTCGGCGCTAGCCCACTTAAAAAGAACGTAGTGTTAACACTGTCTTTGCCCTGGGCTAACCCCTGGTGCGAAAACCCCTAACAATACAAAATGTAGTCGTCATGTCGTCACAGTGATATTGTCCTCACAGTGATCCTTTCCTCGTGGTGATGTGGTCGTCATAGTGGTGTTGTCGTCACAGTGATATTGTCGTCATGGTGATGTTGTGCGTGTGATGACGGTGCCAACCCCTGCTGATGTCATCACCATCGGTGATTGATGGACTAAACAGAATTTGATGTTTCTATGGTGATGGTCACTTTGTTTTGTTTTCTGTTGTTTTTGAGGAAATGCACACAACCCTGTTTTCTAGTCGTTCTTGTGATTAAAGGGGTGTTGGCGATGGGATGATTGACTTTGTGATTGTATGAAACTGATTTGAAAAGCAGAGCCAATAGAGCTGCATATTACGGACACCGAGGGCAGGTTGCCATGCTGGTCTAGATCATGTGTAGTATACTTTAGAGTATTATGTACGACTAGGTACTGAACTTAACACAGTACCAGGAACCATACAGACCACAGCATTCATTCACATATTCTACACTGCAGACTGACACACACACACACACGCACACATGCACACACGTTCAAGCAAACACAGGTCTTCATCAAAGCCTTGGTTTAACACACTGACAGTGTTAAACAGTGTTAAGGCAAAAAGGTCTCATAATGATCACCTTACATATCCTATAATAACCATGACAAGTGAAAACGTCTCATAATGATCACCTTACATATCCTATAATAACCATGACAAGTGAAAACGTCTCATAATGATCACCTTTCATATCCTATGATAATCATGAGCAGTGAAAACATCTCATAATGATCACCTTACATATCCTATAATAACCATGAGCAGTGAAAACATCTCATAATGATCACCTTACATATCCTATAATAACCATGAGCAGTGAAAACGTCTCATAATGATCACCTTACATATCCTATAATAACCATGAGCAGTGAAAACGTCTCATAATGATCACCTTACATATCCTATAATAACCATGAGCAGTGAAAACGTCTCATAATGATCACCTTACATATCCTATAATAACCATGAGCAGTGAAAACGTCTCATAATGATCACCTTACATATCCTATAATAACCATGAGCAGTGAAAACGTCTCATAATGATCACCTTACATATCCTATAATAACCATGAGCAGTGAAAACGTCTCATAATGATCACCTTACATATCCTATAATAACCATGAGCAGTGAAAACGTTGTGTCGAGAGCCCTCCAATCAGCCGACTGCAGAACACATGAATGGACCTCTGATAATAACCAGCTACTAACCTAGGCTCCAGACGACCCCAGCTGACCTCTATCGGGCCTGTGGCTGAGCCGGTCCAACCATCGATACTTCACTAAGTACCGGTAAGTAGCCCAAAATAGTAAGGTACGACTCAAGTACACTCCACCCTGGTATGTATGGTGATGATGTGAAGTCAAGTACAAGTACGTATTCGTCCTAGCAGGGTACAAATATTAGCTTGATAATGGTAAGTATAAAATCTCCTTTATGATGAACAGGTTTGTTGTTATTTTTTCTTAAACAGAATACAAAATAATATGCATCACAATATATACATCCACGACCCCACCACCTCCCAGCAGTATAAAAAACTAAATAACTATTGACCAACCTCAGTACATTACAAATACCTCAGCATTGTTCTTGGTAAATCTAATCCAGAACGTCAGCTACCCACGAGTTATGAATATTATTATTATAGGTGTGACGACGACATAACCAGCTCTCTAGTTTCAGTCCAGTCTCGACTCCTACTGCTGCTGTTGGTAGACAACACTCACACTCCCACAACCTGTCAGCACGGCCCTTGTCGGAGATGTCAGATCCGTCAGTTCCCAAAGCTCCGGCTCGGAAATAGAACTCGGAGGTTGATGTGAGTGCTTGTTCTGACTGGGAAGGTGCTAACTACGGTTACTTTGGCATGGCATGCCCAATGTGCCATGAATTCTGAATATTAAGTCACAGAAAATTCAAATTCTCCATCTGGATAAATCGTAAGAGACTCTGATCTGACCGGTTTAAATCACGTCAACACACACACACGTCTGTATGAGTTTCCTTCCCGGGTGCGTTGGGATAGGGAACAGCTATGGACGTATTGAATGCGAAGGCTTGACTCCACGATTCCCAGTGAGTCCTAATACGATTAGGAATCACCGTACCAGAGCGTATGGCCCTTGACATCATAACAGCTGGTTGCCAAGGGAGATGGTTGTCGGGGGCAACGGGCATCCACAGACATACTAGAGGAAAGTTAGGGTACATGTTTAGGGGTTAGGGTGTGTGGTTAGGGGTTAGGGTGTGTGGTTAGGGGTTAGAGTGAGTGATTAGAGGTTAGGGTGTATGGTTAGGGGTTGAGGTGCGTGGTCAGGGGTTAGGGTATGTGGTTAGGTGTTAGGGTGTGTGGTTAGGGGTTAGGGTATGTGGTTAGGTGTTAGGGTGTGTGGTTAGGGGCTAGGGTGCATGGCTAATGGTTAGGGTGTGAAGTTAGCGGTTAGAGTGCAGGGCTAAAGGTTAGGGTGCATGGTTCTGGGTTAGGGTGCATAGTTAGGGGTTAGGGTGCATGGCTAGGGGTTAGGGTGTGTGGTTAGAGGTTAGGGTGTGTGGTTATTGGTTAGGGTGCATAGTTAGGGGTTAGGGTGCATGGCTAGGGGTTAGGGTGTGTGGTTAGGTGTTAGGGTGTATAGTTAGGGGTTAGGGTGCGTGGCTAGGAGACAGAATCTTTTGAAACATCAGATGCACATAAAATAATGGCATGCATTTGTGTGTGTGTGTGTGTGTGTGTGTGTGCGTGTGTGCGTGTGTGCGTGTGTGTGTGTGTGTGTGTGTGTGTGTGTGTGTGTGTGTGTGTGTGTGTGTGTGTGTGTGTGTGTGTCTTTGTGCCACAGGTAGAGAGTGACACATACGCAGTATGGCTCATGACACCCCAAGGTCCTGAACATCCAGCCACTCCCCACTGAGCTCTCACCTGGCCTCCCATTGGGAAGAGGTAAAGAGAGAGATATAGTGATATGTAAAGATATAGAGATACATACAGATCTACATATCATACATATGATATGTATACATAGATCTACAGATATAGAGGGATGTCATACATATACGTATATAACCATCTCTCAAATATAGTGAGAGAGATACATAGAGATATGGTTATAGAGATACAGAGATATATACTAAGAGAGATACAAAGAGTTACAGAGACATCAATTATGGAGCTAGAGTTATAGAGGGATATAGTTGTAGATACAGAAATATATAGAGATACTGCACATATACTTAGAGATATTTGTAGAGATGCATAAAGAGACAGTCACAGAGGTACCGAGAGACATAGTTATAGAGATACAGTGAACAATGGTTTCGTTAATTATTAGGTTCAGGTGTTTGGTCAGAGGGTTAGCTTTCATCAAATACTACCATAATATATTATTATATAAGAATATTTTGTAGGAATCAGTATTTTGTAGGAACCCTATATGCACACAAACAGGTCCAGGTCAAATGACAACTGTGTCCTAATTTGACTTTAGAACCAAGAGTTCCAAAACACTATAAATCCGCTGTCATTAACTTGACAAAAAAGGTGTTTTTCTTTGCCTAAAAAGACGTAGCATGATTCCCACTCTTTTCTGTTTGAAACTGTAATGCAACACTATGAAGTTGCAATAAGATAAAAAATTCTCATCCAGATTTCATTTGTAACATTTAATCTAATTTAGATTTAGTTTTCCACAATGCTATACATCCATTACATCAGTAATAACAATTTTGCTGTCATATAGGAGAATGAGGAAAGTTGATTTAACATATGTCCTCTGAAAGCGATACTCAATAAATTAGTAAAGAACCGGTAATTTACAGTAAAATAGTAAAAAGCCCCAAAAGTAAAAAGTCAAAGTAAAATAGTAAAGAACCTGAACCTTTAACAATATTAGAACCTGCAATTCACAGTAAAATTGTCTGAAATGTGTGATGAAACCATCAGTCCATCCAAACCATCAGTCTATACACTAATACTAGAACAATAGACATTTATTCTTCATGACTGTCACTGTTTACTGTCATTTATTTGTGCATTATCATAGAAAGCACGTACATTGTCACAGGCACTTATTTCAGTCAGTAAGGTCAGGACATCATTCTTTTGCTTCCTTTACTGTGCTTTCATTAGGAAGCAGACTTGGCTTAGAGTTTGCGCACATCTTTCCTCGCTTCAGAACAGAGTGAGAGCAATGTCCACTGCTGTACACGCTTTTGAATCCAAGTTTGTCATCTTTGATTTCCAGCATTCTGGCATCACTAATCTTAAACGACTTCTGTGTCTTTACAAAAGCCTGTGTTGCTGTTTTGAAGTCATAAGCCTGCCAGTCATGGCCATAAATGTAAACATTTCCATGGTTCCTTAGAATTTCATAGTACTCCTCTGGCAGGAGAATGGTATCATTCTTGCGAATCTGTTGTTCTATCCTACCGAACACACGATCAGCCAGAAGAAATCGGTGGGCCCTGATAGGAAACACGTATTCAGCACTTATATTCTGAAATTCATTTTTTCTTAAGGCAAACAACACGGACAGAACGTTCATGTTCTTGTTCTGTCCAAAACAGGATCACTAAACCATGTATAAACGATGGGATGTCATCCTTGGATTTGCTTACTGTCCTTCCCATGGTGGACCACGACACTGAGACATACAGATGTAGATGCTGTCCGGGAATAGTACGCCTGACCAATGGGGGTCTTGGGGAGCACTAAATTCTGCACCATGTCAAAGCAAACAGTAACTGCCTCATTGTCCACTTTCCCCAGCAAATCATAGAAGACGCGTGTGTGTCTTCGGTGCAAAGTGAAGGAGGCCGGCTCGACACGTTTCTCTTCTTCTGTCAAGCTGGGATCCCGGACCTTCAGACGGAACTTGGCACAGGTAGCACAGGCATCTGTTGCAGGATGCCCAAATCCAAGATTAAACTTGTGTCGAAAAACAGAGTAGTACAGGGAGTAGCTAACGCCTTCATGATCCTGTTGCTTGAACAAATCGTGCATCTTCTTCACACTTAGGTATTGGTACTGGTAGGTATAGGTACTGGTAGGTGCTCCCATTCTTCCATAATGGCTTGCACGACATGTAAAAGTTTCTACATGGTCAATCACAAGCTGCTTCTTTGCCTCATTTTCCTGAACTTTGCGAGCACCACCCCTACCAGCATTCTTTGCATAATACCTTGCAACTCAAGAGACACGATCTTTGCCAACACCTGCAATGATAAAAGTAAAAACCACAGTTTTTGGAAAGGACAGATTTCATACAGTGTTTCTCCGCAATAATAGCGAGCATAAATCAGAAAACCAACTGGCAGTCATGGAGTGCTCAGCCATTGATTGAAATGATCATACATTTAAATCACTCTCAATTAGTTTAAACAAAATACTGAAAATTATAACCTTCATGAAACTAATATTATACAGGACTTGTGTATTAGAATGCATGCTCAGTGTTCCTAATAAGATGCATACTGAGTGTATAGTTTCTGTCGCACTACAGAAGCATAATCACAATTCAATTATTTCTCATCATTATAGAAAAATGTTAATATCGCATTTGCTACGGCTGCACAATGTAGTACCTACCCACACCCACAACTGCTTGAGTTTATTCAGTTGGTGCCTAAGTTGTACAAAATAAGATGACCGTAACTGGTAGACTTCTAATGGCGTATTGCATAGATCGACATACTGTGCGATGATTTGATGCATACCCCCCCCCCCCCTCTGATTTGTAAACGCATGGGAGTTTGCCCATCCAGTCTACATTTCTTGCTTAACTATTATCTACGTTGGTACGTGCCATTCGGTCCCTGTACGAACAAAGTGCGAGCTGCGTCCGTATTCTCGGCACAAAGTCAAGCACGTTCTCAGTGGGTGTTGGACTCCGCCAAGGTTGCCCCTTGTCACCGGTTCTGTTCGTGATCTTCATGGACAGAATCTCAAGGCGCAGCCGAGGTGAGGAGAGTGTCCGGTTTGGGGACCTCATAATTGCATCTCTGCTCTTTGCAGATGATGTGGTTCTGTTGGCTACATCAGACCGTGACCTCCAGCATGCACTGGAGCGGTTTGCAGCCGAGTGTGAAGCGGTCGGGATGAGAGTCAGCACCTCCAAGTCTGAGGCCATGGTTCTCTGCCGGAAAACGGTGGAGTGTTCCCTCCGGGTTGGGAGTGAGTTGCTGCTCCAAGCGAAGGAGTTCAAGTATCTCGGGGTCTTGTTCACGAGTGAGGGCAAAATGGAGCGGGAGATGGACAGACGGATTGGTGCAGCGTCTGCAGTGATGCGGGCGCTGTACCGGTCCGTTGTGGTGAAGAGGGAGCTGAGCCGGAAGGCGAAGCTCTCGATTTACAGGTCCATCTACGTTCCAACCCTCACCTATGGTCACAAGCTTTGGGTAGTGACCGAAAGAATGAGATCGCGGATACAAGCGGCCGAAATGAGTTTCCTCCGCAGGGTGGCTGGGCTCAGCCTTAGAGATAGGGTGAGGAGCTCAGACATCCGGAGGGAGCTCGGAGTAGAGCCGCTGCTCCTCCGCATCGAAAGGAGTCAGCTGAGGTGGTTCGGGCATCTGATTAGGATGCCCCCCGGGCGCCTCCCTTTGGAGGTTTTCCGGGCACGTCCAACTGGGAGGAGACCCCGGGGCAGACCCAGAACCCGCTGGAGAGATTATATATCTCGTCTGGCCTGGGAACGCCTCGGGATCCCCCAGGAGGAACTAGAGAGTGTGGCTGGGGAGAAGGAAGCCTGGGGGTCCCTGCTTAGCCGGCTGCCACCGCGACCCGACCCCGGATAAGCGGACGAAAATGGATGGATGGATGGATGTTACTTATATACCTTCTTTAATAAAATGTTATTATTTAAACACATGAAAAATTGTACTAGTACGTATTGTACACACAGTTTTTATGGCAGTCCAATACATATGTACGACTCCCCCACCCCCCCCGAACTCCATCAATTAAAATACATGGAATCAAAATTTGATTAACATGACACCACATTACACCACCGCCGTACGTCCGCATGAACAAGGAATTGACTCCATTTTTCCCCTGCCCGGGTGTCAGGACTCACTCCATACATCTGTCCCTGACTATTATAAACCGTGACTATTATAAAAGGTGACAGCCCCAGTCGGTGTGTAACAAGTCACCATCAATTTGAATCACTTGGTTGAAGGCTGACAACTGAACGTTCTGCTTTTTACATCACACAATTGTCATTCCTTTTTCCTTTGAAATAGGCTGCAGTTAATTTCATCTTGCTATTTTACATTTTATCTTTTTTGACCACTCTTTTATATTTTATCTTTTTTGACCACTTTTTTTGCATATTGTCGCCTTCCACGTCACAAGAATTTCACTGTTCAGAATGACCCTGTTATGAAGAACAAAGACAATAAATGACTTTGACTTTGGTGACGAATTTCATAGATCACGGTTGGCTAAGGGTTAGGGTTAGGGTTATGGGTTAGGGTTAGGGTTATGGGTTAGGGTTAGGGTTATCCCCATGAACAAAACTACTGCTCAGCCACAGACGGCTCCCACAGCGCCCTGGGCCGAACCAGGCTTGGGTAAATCAGGGACTACCCCCTTGTAATCCTTACCTTACCTTAACATTACCACAATCATGATGAAAGACCGTAGTATTGATATGGTACGACATTACCGGTTCCTGTATTGGTACTGTTTAGCATATTGGTGTCATTTATT
>PIJE02000144.1:497259-545473 GCA_002895965.2 Coryphaenoides rupestris
CTTCTCTCCATCATCCCTCAATCTGCATCCACTATCCCTCGCTTACAGCTATAACATTTACATTTAGGGCATTTGGCAGACGCTTTTATCCAAAGCGACTTACAAAGAGTACATTTGTACAAGAGGAGAGGCAGCAATATATCACTGTGGTACCTGAAGATAAGAATAGAGCTGTTTTCAAGCATTCATATTTACGAGACGAATAGAACGAGTTTCATAATTGCCAAGTTGCCTGCATAAGTAGCTGGGCAGGCGTGCAAGTTTACACTCTGGAACTAATATTTCACGCCACTTATCTTTGACAAGTTGCTTTGTCATGAAGTGATCTGCGTTGTCTCGCAACAGGCTAACAGGCTAACGAGGCTGGGAGGAGGCCTTGAAAGCCATCATCAATCAAACCCTGAAAACATGCTGGATGGTAGATTGGCGACATTATTGCAGGGCAGAGGAGCAGCGTGTAATTTTACCGCGGCCACTGGCAAAAGGGTTGTCATGACGATGCATGACTTTTGTACACGATACACAAACAGCAGGTTTCTCGAAGGTTGTGTTGCAAAATAGATCTTTAGTTGCAGAGTTAATGTGGATATTGACATCTGCATACCCAGGAAACGACTGAAGGCTGAAGAAAGACAGTGAACAACAAACCATGGCGTTCTGGCATTTTATTCTTTGTATTTTCATTCCGTGGTACTCCTGCAGAGCATAAATACATTAGAAAGAGCGTGTCCATTTGGTTATTTACAAGATACATTTAACGACCGACAGCTCAACTACACCTTGTTCTGAGGGGGAGGGAGGAGGGAGCAGAGAGGAGAGGGGGAGAGAGAGAGAGAGGGAGAAATGGAGAGTTGTACAGTTCCAATATGGACACCAGTCACCGATGGGTTGTCGTACGGTTGTGTTTGAGACACCTATAATGTGAAGTACTGTGACATAACACAAACACCCAACTGCAGTTATCCTGCAGGAATACTAGTATGATATAATAACCGCATTAACACCTCATCAGTACTGAAACGCAAACCTGGATTTGCTTTTCATGCGACATGACCTTCGGGATTTCACAGCATAGCTAGCACGAGCCAACATACAACGAGCCTACGTTGGCAAACACAGAGGTAACGTAGGCTAGCTGTGTGTTGGCGTCTACAACCGTTGAGTTTCCTCCATTGGGTGTCAACTGTGTTACATTGGAGCTTATCAACAGCCTGAAGAAGAACAGGACTGAATCGTGGGCCGGGGAACGCATCAGAACATCCTAAAGACGAGAAAGATGAGTCAGAGGGAAGCAGAGTAATATCTCCCCAAAAGCTAGACTCTTTGTACCTTTAGCCTTTTAGTGTGTGTGCGCACATCTCTTGGGAGTGTAGAGGTGGGAGCTCGCTGGGAGGAGTTCAGCTCCAAAATAGAAGCGCTGAATAATTAACAGAGACAAAGAGGTCTCATCACCACAAGTCACCTCAATGTGCCATCTTCAGCTGCTAGCGGAGGAACAGGAGCTAATGGAGGCGCTACAGTAGTTATCGTCCAGCTAATAAGAGATACAGGAGTTGGAGACATGCTAATGGAGGAACAAGAGCTAGCTTCCAGGTAAAAGCGGTACAGGAAGAGCCTATTCTAAGGCTCAGATCAGAGTGTGGACAGATAGTACGGCAGTGTTGTGTTTTGTTGTATCGACACCTAGACGCCTAACGAGAAAGACACCCAATAACGACAAAAAAAGACGCCGAAGGACGCCAACCAAAGGAAGCTCTTGTCATGTTGACTATCAGCCAGGACCACAAACACACGCTAAAGCTCAGTTTACCCACACTCTTTTGCATTTGGAAGCGGGGGGAATGGGGGTGTTGTGCGTTTTAAGTCAATTATAGGTAAAAGGTCAGGGGAAGGGGAAGATAGAAGATAGTTGACCTCTATATGACCTTAAAGCACAACCTGTGTGTAATGTCACCATACTAGAGATGGAGGGAGAGTGAGAAAGAGAGAGAGACCATTCACTATAGCTGTACGATGTGGTGACCTAGTATACTTGGAGTGTTGTTGTTGTGTGTGTGTGTGTGTGTGTGTGTTGTGTGTGTGTGTGTGTGTGTGTGTGTGTGTGAGATGGGTACAGCATGACTGTAGAGGGGTTAGGGTGGGCTCAGGGGTCCAGGGGACTTAGATGGGCAGCTGGAAGGTGATGTCCACTTGGGCTTCCTTGGCCAGAGAGACGATCTCAGAGAGCTTCACAACCTGGACAGCGAGAGAGAGAGAGAGAGTGAGCATGAGAGATAGAGAGAGATGGGCAGAGAGAAAGAGAGAGAGTAGAGAGAAAGGGAGATCGGAAAATGAGAGAAGTTTACAATACAACAAAATGTGGCAGGGCTGCCCATGTAGTCGAAAGCCAATAGGGATGTAGACATGGAAAGGTGGGGTTCGAACTTTCTAATCCAATCAACCGTCAGTGTTCTAATTAGGAGTTCATCAGTCCTATAGCCTTGCGAGACCATCCCGATCTGTATATTCCGAAGTTCACGTTCCGTTTCTCCCTGCAGATCGGACTGGCCTCGATCCCGTTGATAGCCCTTCAAAATATGTGTATGTGCGAGGACCAATCACTGCTCGGGGGAGGGACTTTTCAGTTCATGACCAATGAGAAGCGTTGCAGTCTGCCGAGTCTGCGAACAACAGCAAGGCCAAGGAACATTTTGCCATCAAGACTGTTTCATACTAAATAATGGAAGATTAATACATTTCAGATTGGAATATGTTTTTGTTTTACTTCTAGCTGGTCACTCTGATTGATTAAGTTTTGTAAACAATAGTAAACAATAAACAAAGGCCTTCAGGCTGATGCTCATTATGGAACGCAGATGTGATTATTAGGATGATGTGTTCACAAGGCTACATCAATCCTGCTCGGCGTTAACATCATGTTTCCCTGTACCCTCATTAGCTAGCGCCGACTGCGGCCGTGAAATAATTCACATTAATGTGTGCGACGTGAACGCACCGCTCTCAGGTATAGCGGGCAACACCGTCTCCATGATGACAGACATGGCTGTTTCTGTTGTTGTTGTTGTTGTTGTGGTTGAATGGGTGTTTGACAGGGTGGTCTCATCCACGTCACGATGACTCAAACAACAACGGAACAGATCAGCCACGGCACTGTTACACAATTCTGATTATCCTACCAATGACGGTCCCATGTACTAATAATGGCATGTCCATCATGCTTCCATACTGTTACTACCACAGGCTTCATTGACCCTTGGGAAGAATCCCAGTATTGAGAGGGAGTGTATGCTTCCTTCCTCTCCTTACCTGCAGCCCTGCTATGTGCCGATATGTTTACTGGGTAGTTCTTATGATTTGGCCAACATACGGACTTTCAACTAATTCCCCGACAGGAAATGGGATGGAGCATTCACAAAAATACAGGACTGGAACCAGGGATTAAAAAGAGACACCGTTTACGGATATGTGGGTGGCACAGTCCTAAATGGCTCTGTGATGGTGTGTGTGTGTGTGTGGTGTTGTGTGTGTGTGTGTTGTGTGTGGTGCATGAGTGAGTCTATGACTGTCTTTATTGTGTGGCCAATTTGCCGTGCTTACATTTTGTTCAATAAATATGTCCTTATCGTTTTGTTTCATAACCCCTTTGTGTAATGGCAGTGCCACTATCCAATCATTTCCTTTCCCAGGTAGAGCAGCAAATTCTAGGCTGTTAGTCTCAAGGGAGGAGAGGGAAACTTCTAAAAGTTTGGCAGCGTTTTGAAACTATTAAAGATCTTCATACCACTCACTCTGATTATTCTCTGGGTACTCTTATAACACTTCGAATGAGTTAGAGGCTTATACATTCTCTTCATGGACAGGGGCTTTGTGATGATACGATGTGAATACTGTGCGTAATCAGAGAGGACGGCGCGCTCTGGCTCCATCTCATGCTCATCTACCAACAAATTAGCTGGTTTCCATTGCACAGCAACACATAAATGACAACCTTAACGCTGACCTCTGTGGCCCCCACGTTTCCTTCTGTTCCTTCATTCAAAAAGTCATGTAAATAGCCAAAGAACTGAGGCTTGCAGTGTGAACGGAGCCTAGACTCTGTGAATGTCACTGGACTGTATGTTCCCCACGTTAATCTCTATTTACGCCTTTTTTCAAGTGCGTGTGTGTGCACAGACTTTAGCGAGTGTGTGCATAGGCATTAGTGTTTGTGTGTGTGTGTTTTTACCATTTTGGCAGCTTCGTCAAGGTCGTCACAGGCGAGGATCTTCAGAGGACTGGCAGCAATCAGAGCTTTAGCATCGTCCACCCGGGTTCCTACACACATACACACACATTAAACACCGTTGTATACACTCTGGTCCCCACAGACACACATTACACACCGTTATATATACGCCAGAGTCCCTACAGACACACAATACAATACACACTGGTACCTACACAGACACACCGTTATCTACACCGTGGTCCCTACAGGTACACAATGAATACACACCATGTATATATGCAATATACAACACACACACACACACACACACAGAGACACACACACCTAGTTATATTGGGGACCCACTGTCCAAACACCGTGAGCCCATCCTGGGTTTTCCACACAAAGCGTCCCAGGGGGGAATACCCATCACACAGCAGCAGTTAACAAAGTAAAAGCCTCAGCTGAAGGTCACCATTAGGTCGGACAAACTGACACTGATAGATGAGCTGTTCAGCACAGAGAGAAAGAGTGTATGTGTTATAGTTTAACCGTTAACAGGCAGCAACAACTTTGACGGATGTCCAAAGTTGTAATAAAGATTAAACTATTTGAATAAAATGTGTGTTGCACAGAAAAAGAAAAACAGGCTATACAACTCATGGGGGCAACATGCGACAACACGTGGCTTGTATTTGGAAAGGCGGTGTTCTGCTGAGCACTGAGCGTGCAGAAGAAGTAAGTATTCCACCCGAAAGGGCATCGACGACAAGGTCATTTGTAAGATGTGTGCAATGCGGTATCGCAATATGGCAGTAAGTAGAACAACTATGATGATCCAGCACCGCTTGCAAAAGGAAAACGTCCACAAGCATCGGGTGACGGAGGACGACCAGCATTGCCCTCACGTCAGCAGGGCGAAGACGTGGATCAGAGACTCTGTTTAATGGTGGAGAGAGATATTATTCTCATCAGCGTGGTCTGTGGCCAGGCTCTTCGGCAGCTAATTACAAAATCCCATCAAGGCAGACTATTACCAGTCAAATTGAAGTCTGTTTAGCAGCGGAAATAATAAATAAATAAATAAAAAAGAGTTTAACAACGCAACTTGCTCGTGCCAAGTTTGTGGCTCTCAGGACCGACTGCTCGAGTCGACGGCACTCACAACCAAGAGCTACGTGTGCAATGACATGCCTCTATATGGATGAGGACTGGCTGGCTTTATAAATCAGCCCTCGTGCGAACACAGAGTATGCTTGGCTAAACTAGCTTATCTGTGTAAGCTAAATGACGGGGTGGAGACTTGTGGGGGGGGGGGGGCATGTGTTTCAATGACAATGCACTCAACATCGTGGTTGCCCATTTGGCGCATAGGGGGTACATGATGGATTCAACATCAGGCTATCGTTGCGGCTGGGCAGCTTGACGGGCACTCCAACAATAGCACCCCTGCACGCAAGGCACCGGAGGCCGGACAAGAACCAGAAATTAATCTTCTGCAATCCCAGCTCATCCCAGATCATGCTAAACTAGTGGAATCTAATGGAAAACGTATTGGACCACGGTGGGCAAGGTACAGCTGTACAGCCGAACAGCGAACAGTAACAACGCTGTGAGAAGCCAGCACCCACAAATACTGGATAAGATAATGGAGGAGATCGGGCCCGTGTTGGAGACTTTGAAATGCAAGATCACGGTCATGTCCACAGCAGAGGAGGTGCCAATTTGCAGGTGTCAACATTTACCCCATCATCATATTCATCCTCCTAAACACCTGATGAGAGCTGAGGATGACCGATCACCGAAGAGTGGCAGAGCTCCTCATGGGGGTAGGCCATTTCATTTATAGGGTTAATATACATGTCTTTTTTTTAATAACTATTAAAAAATAACAATAGTAAATATTAATATGGGCATGTTATTATCCATATAATATTATAGTGTGTATTGTTAGTACTTACTCTCATCATCATTTACATAATAACCTATGAATTGAGAAGGACATTAATTAGGCTATATTGTTGTGTGGTGCTGACCCCCACTGTCCTGGACCCTCGGTGTAAACATCTCAATTTTTTGCACAGAGGGAGAGAGAACCCGCAAAAGAAGCGAATAAACACAGGGAATCTGTACTACTGTGGAAGTGGCCGCGGACGTGGACGATGATGATCTCAATGAAGATGAGCCTGGCGCTGGTCCTAAGGGGGGGATATGATGAGGCAGCTAGCGCCGGTGTTAGCAGCACTGTGGGGGGGGGGGGATGATGACGCGAAGTCTCTCCTGGTCAACAGAATCACCTTGTGGCATGTGGACATTTCTGAATATTAACCAGTAGACAAGGTCGGCCATCAGTCAGTGAGAGAGTGAGAGGTAGCGTGTACCTTGTAACCGGACCACGATGGGGATCTTGAGGTTCAGGTCTGTGACCGCCATGATGATACCCTGAGCAATGATGTCACACCTCATAATGCCCCCAAAGATGTTGACAAGGATGGCCTGGACCTGAGACACACACACACACACACACAGTATTATATTATTATTTTTTCCAGCGCTGGTGCTGCCGTGGCGACAGGTGTGTGTGTGTGACCACGTCTTACCTTCCTGTCCGAGGTGATGAGCTTGAAGGCCTCGGTCACCTGGTGAGCCGTGGCTCCGCCCCCCACGTCCAGGAAGTTGGCAGGTGTGCCACCGTGCAGCTTGATGATGTCCATGGTTGCCATGGCGAGACCAGCACCATTGACTAAAACAACAGCAAACAAACAAACAAACAAACAAACAAACAAACAAACAAACAAACCCCCATCAGTTTGTTGGTCTACTTGTGGTTGTAGGACTCTGTAGTGCAGTGACAGGGCAGAGCATGGAAGTACCAAGACACCAGAGCTGTGGAGGTGGAGACACGTCTGTGTGGAACTTCCACTAGATGACGAGCCCTCTATCTCTCCGTCCACAGCATTTGGTTTGTCGCTGTGCAATTGTGCAGCGCAGGTGCACAGCAGTTTAACGTGAATTGCTTTGCCAAGCAAGATGATGAGTATATAGCTGTGTTGTGTTCGTGTATAATTGTATGCACGGTATGTGCTAAGAAAAGTGCTAGGTACCTTTGAAGTGTATATTTATGTGCTAGCTAGGTGGTACGCGTCAAATAATCACTGACTGGTAGGGTAGGGAAGAAGTGTACAAGTGTGCTTTGTTTTGTTTTTGGACACATTTACATTTTACATTTGGCAGACGCTTTTATCCAAAGCGACTTACAAAGAGTCATTTGTTGAAGGAGAGGCAGCAATATATCACTGTGGTACCTGAAGATAAGAATAGAGCTGTTTTCAATCGTTCATATTTACGAGACGAATAGAACGAGTTTCATAATTGCCAAGTTGCCTGCATAAGTAGCTGGGCAGGCGTGCAATTCTAAGCGTGATACAACATCTGAGAACGAACAACAATGCTAAGTGTCATTAATAAATGTTAAGACATATAAACACGCAGGTTAGTGCTGGGGGGGGGGTTATCACTCACACTCACACACACACACACACACACACACACACACACACACACACACACACACACACGACCCCCCCCCCCCCGCTGGAGAAAAGTACAAATCATAAGGGAAACACTGCACCGTTTTTCAGTTGGTTGCGATACACCAACCGCTTTTCAGAAGTAGCTTTGAATGTACGTATTCACGTGGATGTGCTGCCTTTTGAACATATATTTAATGGAAATCCGTTTCCAGATTGGCTCATCGGTTCCCGTACACTTAAGCTCAGAAACGCTACACTGCCCCCTTGTGTACACACATTAACATGACGTGGAAATATAAAACGGATTTAGCTCTGCAATCATCTCCCCAAACATGCTATACACAGGACTGCTAATTCAGCTTCAGGCGTACAGCTGTGTGGTAGCTAGGTGTGTAGGCGTGTGCTCACCCAGGCAGCCGATGGTGCCGTCCAGGCCGATGTAGTTGAGGTCCGCCTTGGCCGCCTGCCTGTCCCTGGGGTCCTCCTGGGTCCAGTCCTGCAGGTCAAAAACCTTCTGCTGGCGGTAGGCCGCGTTGGAGTCAAAGTTGATTTTGGCGTCCATGCACATCACTGCACAGGGTCACAGGGGTCACGGGTTAGGCTACCACAGGGGACGTCAGCAGAGCAGGCATCATGTTTAAAAGATGGACACTGTACACAATAATGGCATGGTGCACAAACTATTTCAGATGTGTATGACGGTGTAGGATGGTCAGCCAATCTAAATATGCAGAGAATTTTAGGTGCGAAAGACTATTCTGAGTTGTATATTATTTTTATTTTTGAGTGCGAGTGTGTGTGTGTATGTGCATGCACCTACCTATGCCTGAGGCGTCCTCCACCATGGGGTTGATCTCCAACATGGATGCGTCGTACTTCATGAAGACGTTGTACAGTTTGATCATATTCTCCGCTGCCTCATTCACCAGCGCCGGCGGGAACCCCATCTTCTCAGCTACCTACAAGTTCCACACACACACACACCTCTAACACTGTAGCTACAAGTTCCACACACACATCTCTAATACTGTATATTTGTGATGGTACTTCTGTCATGTGGCTACCTTCACAGCCTGCTCCATCTTGATGCCCTCGACAATGTCGATGGGCTCCTTGACGATGGCGTCTGGGTTCTCCGCCGCAACGTCCTCGATGTTCACGCCCCCCTGTGAGCTGCCAATCAACACAGGGCCCTAAGATGGGGAGAGAGAGAGAGAGAGAGACAGAAAGAGAGAAAGAGAGAGAGACTTAACCGAGAGGCATTTAAAGTGTTACGTATGTCTGATGCAAGATGATTTCATGTGGAGCGAGTGTACCAATCACAAGTCTCAGCTGACAACGTATTTGAATCTGTGACCGTTCATCTTATGACGCCAAGGCTTTTCGGGTAATCGAAAACAACATCAACACTTCTGTTTGCAAATAAACTCCTTTGTTCAAGATCCTGGTCAGAAACTGGACAGATTCAGAAATAAGGGAGCTGCTCTCAGTTCGCTCTCTCAGATCTTCTTCTCGAGTTTGATGGCGGCAGCATGCATATGTGTTGCATTATTGCCATCTTCTGGACAGTCCCTTGGTGCAACTATTCCGGCATTGCTATGTCATGTGTGAAAGGACAGAAATGTTCCGGAACATAGCTGCATGTGTGAAGTAGCAAAGATCATTAGCTGTGCCACAAAGGTTATCCCAGTAATTCACCAATACCTCAGTGACTTGTTAACCATCCCTCAGACTTCAGTACCATCTAGTGGTGATACTGAATTACAGCTATAACAATTCACTGGACAGACACACCAGGGGTGGTGTGTGTGGCTCTACTGACCTGGAATGTCCTCTCCATGGTGATGGCGAAGTAGTATTCCCTGCGAGGGTACCTGCGCTCACAGATGAACACCTGGTTACAGATACGCCCCGCCGCCCCCGTCTGCTTGGTGTACAGCTTCCGACCAATCATTTGAGAGGAGATATCACGCGCCTCCTCTGGTCTGGGGGGATAGGAGAGAATAATATTATAATTCAGTGTTGTTCAGTCTTAACATTATAAAACAACTGCTTCGAATATTATAATGCTTTGTATTTTTTTAATCTGATGCATAGTTCCCCATGCCAATAAAGCTATTTGACTAGAAGAACAGAAATTAATTGAATTGAGGGATAGGGAGAAAAGTGAGGTGAGACAATGTTAAATCATCAATGTTTTCAAGGGATGGACCAGAAGAGGACAGTAGTAGCCATGTTGGAGAGGTCAGTAGGCATACTGGAGAGGTCAGTGGGAGAAAGGAACCTACGAGTAGACGATCTTCACGCCGCCTTTCAGACCGCCCTCAAACGTGCCCTTCCCCCGGCCCCCGGCCAGCACCTGGGCTTTCACCACTAGATCCTTAGTGCCTACACACACATGTCAATTAAAAAGGGTTAGGGTGTCTACATCATCACAAATGTAGAGGCATGTACAGACAAAGTATATTTTTTTTTTCATTCAGCCTATGAGAGTTTCATAACATTCCCAGGCCCCCAGGACTAATTCAATGAATTGTTTCATTAAAATGAAATACTTGTATCGCTGTGGTACATAAAGATAGGAATAGAACTCGAAAACAACTCTATTCTTATCTTTATGTCCCATAGTGATATATTGCTGTCTCCTTCAACAAATGTACTCTTTGTAAGTCGCTTTGGATAAAAGTGTCTACCAAATGCCCCAAATGTAAATGTAATGTAAATGCGTCTCCAAGAACCTGAGGGATCAACAAAACTCCTGTGTTCAGTACCAATATCCTGTTTTATCCGCAAACCAGGGGAGAGACAAGTAATTAAAGTAATTAATAGTAATTAACTAAGGAGGAGGTAATGGTTAAGGCATCTTGCTTGTCTCAGGTACCCACGAGTAGACAGCAGACATTAGAGGAATCAAGCCCAGTACGTTGGGACAGGGAGTGGAACAACCTCACCACGAGTATGTCCTGCTGCTGTCTGTGTTGAGAGTCAGTCAGAGTTATTATGGGGCAACATCTAAAGGTCATGGCACTTACTGAAGCAGCTCTATGTTTAGACTCTCTGTCTTCATATGTGCTATGTACATAGGGTTGTGTATGTGTGTGTGTGTGTGTGTGTGTGTGTGGGGGGGGGGGGGGGGCTATTTAAAGCTCAAGAAGGTGATGGGTCAGCTTGAAAGTCCTTCAGATTAAGCAGAACAGCACTATGCTGATACGAACCTCAACTGGTGAAAGGACCCACAGAGACCACCACACTACACCAAACTACAACTTCAGATGCGCGGAAAACTATTGTATATATATATATTGTCTGATGTGTTGGGTTTTTTTTCATTTAAGATGAATTTCTTGTTCTTGGCGTCTTGTTTCCCTTGTTAAGCAAGGGATGCATGCTGCTTTGCATGAAAAGCACAGTTATATTCGATAAACTCAATCAAAGACTGTCTGTCTTTAGACCTAAGCAGCTTGAATGAATTCAACTCATGCATGCATTTAATTCATGCAGGTAAAGGCAGTCTAGGACCCTGCTATAATATTCATACAGATGGTAGAAGTGGTCGAGGATTAGGGCTAGGACATGGTAGGAGGGTTATATACATTTTACTTTGTGTATCCTGTACTCACCAATCTGTTTGGCGACGGAGTAGGCCTCGTCGGAGGAGCTGGCCACCATACCATCGGGGACGGCGATCCCTGCATCCTTTAGCAGGCCGATGCTCATGTACTCATGCAGAGAGAGACCCCTCTTCTGCTGATGCTGTTGGCTGCCATGGCAACCCAGGAGACCCGAGGTGGCACCTAGGACCTGGGTGGAGGCGGCGGGAGACGTTACTAACCAAGGTGATATCCAAGATAGACTGTCAGGTTCAGATTTCTTCATTGAGCCCGGGCTGGGGGAAATTGTTGACGTTTTCAGATGATGTGTGCGCGCGGTGCTGATGCGCGTGTGCACGGGGCTGATGCACTCGGGCACGGTGCTGATGTGCACAGGCGCAGAGACGTTTTGGTGTGATTACTGATTCCAGTAGGACTCTGGTGCATTCCAATAGAAATGGGCTCACACAATACTATAACAATATAACATAACAAGATATAACATGCACGTAGGGGGCACCTATGGCATGTTTTTAAATATAAAAACATATAGCAAAAGCACTCCCTTTAATAGCTCCTTGTCTTCATGTAGGCCTAGGCCTAAATATGAGCACAAGCCATGATATTCCTAATAAGGTCATTGTGGGGGGATCTTACTTGGCTATACATGGAACAACTACACACACTTTCCTGTCATTACTTCCATGATGCATTGCTTCACCCTAAATCGCAATATGGCCAAGTGCAACATCCATATCGCAGGAGCTGCAATTTTTGGATGAGGGTTTGTTTGGTACAAACCCCAACTAATGTCACATGAAAATTGTGATGGAAAAAATATTATTCCTACTAATCATTCCCAATAATCACAATATCGTATAGCCTTCTGAAACCATAAACTTGACCACCTCTAACCCAATACCTAAACTTAACCATCTCCAACCATCACACATTGTGGTAATAATCATCCCCAGAAAACACCATATGATAGTTACATCTATTTACCAGCCTGATATTTGTGGTGAGGCAATGAATCCTACAAGCTTTTCCTTATAATTACTGTCGGCTGTCGGGCGTTTTGCACAAAAAGTTTTTCACTCACTGCTTATACTCACGTGTAAATTGTGAAGTGACAATAAAAATACTTGAAACTTGAACTTGAACAAGCAACCCCCAGTGTTTACATGCATGCTACTGTGTGCAGGGTTCAACTCTATATGGCTCCTAAGCGGCTTACACTCAAAAACACCCTGCTGCTGTTGCTGCAGCTGCTGCTATTGTTGTTGTCACATGTTCTGGCTTTGTGGAGGAGATGGTGGTCACACAAAACACCGAGAACACGGCCAGGGCTCAAACCAGGATCTCAACGGCCCCCGGCAAGCAGCTCATCACTAAACCACTAAACCACTAATCATCTTTTACTGATAATTCTCATGATCATACAGTGGGGGTTGGACAGCGGCGCAGTCTCGACGGGCCAGTGACCTCACTGACAGCTGCTGGTGGAGGTCACCGGACAACAACGGAGACAACAATGTCATGAAACATTATTCACTGTCGCATCAGACAGCGGCTGAGATGTTATAAACATTAAAAGGGCAGACAGCAACAGTGCTAGTCATGACGTCGCTGTGTCGTCTCCCTGGGTGGTGACAGTCCGCTAGCATTAGCTGTGGTTAGCACGCCAACGGAACGTCAATGGAAAGTGAGCTAATGTCAGCGTTGACCCGACCCGCGGTACGACACCATGCCTGCCGTCCGGGAGAACGCATCGCTCTCGTCGACACGTCTACCGAAAGCCGCCACACTTTACTATAATTTCGGCGTAGTCTCACCTTAGAAGCGGCGGTAATAGTGGTCTTCGCCCCGGCGTTTCTCAGGCTGGCCGTCAAGCGGCCACAGATCAGGGACGCCGCCATGTTTCCTCCGCTGTGTAGAGTTACCTACTGCGCATGCGCTATGGGACTTACAGGCTTCGGCTTTTTGTTGTCGGCGCCCAGAGCTCAACTACAGCTGTCCCATCACACACGTCTGTTTAATTGTTTTATATATGATATTATATTTCAAAATATATATTTAAAAAAATATATATATATTATATATATAAATATACAAAAATAAGCAATAAAAATAACCCTAACCCTGCAATTTAAAGAAACGTCTAATGTAATGTAACGCAGTAGTGTCAATGGCGGGTGGGAGTCAGTGTGGTTGGTGTCCATAGGGGGTGGGAATCGGTAGGGGTCCAAGGTCTGCACTGATACACCCATTATCTACCTTGATGCTCTATGCAAAGACAGCGAGGAGATACACCACCACCAGTAATATAAATATATAGATAAATATATACAAGGTCAGTAATATTTAATTAATCCCAGACGGAAAATGTGGACGTCACAGCAGAGATTACAGGACAGTAGGAGTTGAAGAGAATAACAAGCCTGTTGGCTATGGTGGCCAGCTCCTCCGACGAGGCCTACTCCGTCGCCAAACAGATTGGTGAGTACAGGATACACAAAGTATAATGTATATAACCCTTCTACCATGTCCTAGCCCTAATCCTCGACCACTTCTACCATCTGTATGAATATTATAGCAGGGTCCTAGACTGCCTTTACCTGCATGAATTAAATGCATGCATGAGTTGAATTCATTCAAGCTGCTTAGGTCTAAAGACAGACAGTCTTTGATTGAGTTTATCGAATATAACTGTGCTTTTCATGCAAAGCAGCATGCATCCCTTGCTTAACAAGGGAAACAAGACGCCAAGAACAAGAAATTCATCTTAAATGAAAAAAAACCCAACACACATCAGACAATATATATATATACATATATATATATATATATATAACTACTGAAAAACATGAGAGTATGGTTTCCACACCCAGCCGACATGGCTTGTACTGAAGGTTGGTAATTTGACTGCTTACGCTCGGTGGATGGTTGCTCGTTGAGGACTGCATAAACGCAGAGTGTTCAAAGGGTTCGATAATCAGCAGTATGCTTGCTGTTCTGCATACGTTAATCTTAGAAGGACGTATCGAACTGACCCTATTGCACTGCATTTCTTGAGACTTGAAATAGCCTTCGCACGCGCAGGCATCACACACAAGAAAGGCCACCGATCGAGGATTCTGAGCCTGTACAATACCCTGAAGTGCTAGGATCCGACCCACACCACACAACCAACACACACCACACACCAACAGCTTGAAAGTCCTTCAGATTAAGCAGAACAGCACTATGCTGATACGAACCTCAACTGGTGAAAGGACCCACAGAGACCACCACACTACACCAAACTACAACTTCAGATGCGCGGAAAACTATTGTATATATATATATTGTCTGATGTGTTGGGTTTTTTTTCATTTAAGATGAATTTCTTGTTCTTGGCGTCTTGTTTCCCTTGTTAAGCAAGGGATGCATGCTGCTTTGCATGAAAAGCACAGTTATATTCGATAAACTCAATCAAAGACTGTCTGTCTTTAGACCTAAGCAGCTTGAATGAATTCAACTCATGCATGCATTTAATTCATGCAGGTAAAGGCAGTCTAGGACCCTGCTATAATATTCATACAGATGGTAGAAGTGGTCGAGGATTAGGGCTAGGACATGGTAGAAGGGTTATATACATTTTACTTTGTGTATCCTGTACTCACCAATCTGTTTGGCGACGGAGTAGGCCTCGTCGGAGGAGCTGGCCACCATACCATCGGGGACGGCGATCCCTGCATCCTTTAGCAGGCCGATGCTCATGTACTCATGCAGAGAGAGACCCCTCTTCTGCTGATGCTGTTGGCTGCCATGGCAACCCAGGAGACCCGAGGTGGCACCTAGGACCTGGGTGGAGCGGCGGGGAGACGTTACTAACCAAGGTGATATCCAAGATAGACTGTCAGTTCAGATTTATTCATTGAGCCCGGGCTGGGGGAAATTGTTGACGTTTTCAGATGATGTGTGCGCGCGGTGCTGATGCGCGTGTGCACAGGGCTGATGCACTCGGGCACGGTGCTGAATGTGCACAGGCGCAGAGAATTTTGGTGTGATTACTGATTCCAGTAGGACTCTGGGCATTCCAATAGAAATGGGCTCACACAATACTATTAACAATATACATAACAAGATATAACATGCACGTAGGGGGCACCTATGGCATGTTTTAAATATAAAAACATATAGCAAAGCACTCCCTTTAATAGCTCCTGTCTTCATGTAGGCCTAGGCCTAATATGAGCACAAGCCATGATATTCCTAATAAGGTCATTGTGGGGGATCTTACTTGGCTATACATGGAACAACTCACACACTTTCCTGTCATTACTTCCATGATGCATTGCTTCACCCTAAATCGCAATATGGCCAAGTGCAACATCCATATCGCAGGAGCTGCAATTTTTGGATGAGGGTTTGTTTGGTACAAACCCCAACTAATGTCACATGAAAAATTGTTGATGGGAAAAAATATATTTCCTACTAATCATTTCCCAAGTAATCACAATATCGTATAGCCTTCTGAAACCATAAACTTGACCACCTCTAACCCAATACCTAAACTTAACCATCTCCAACCATCACACATTGTGGTAATATCATCCCCAGAAAACACCATATGATAGTTACATCTATTTACCAGCCTGATATTTGTGGTGAGGCAATGAATCCTACAAGCTTTTCCTTATAATTACTGTCGGCTGTCGGGCGTTTTGCACAAAAAGTTTTTCACTCACTGCTTATACTCACGTGTAAATTGTGAAGTGACAATAAAAATACTTGAAACTTGAAACTTGAACAAGCAACCCCCAGTGTTTACATGCATGCTACTGTGTGCAGGGTTCAACTCTATATGGCTCCTAAGCGGCTTACACTCAAAAACACCCTGCTGCTGTTGCTGCAGCTGCTGCTATTGTTGTTGTCACATGTTATGGCTTGTGGAGGAGATGGTGGTCACACAAACCACCGAGAACACGGCCAGGGGCTGAAACAGGATCTCAACGGCCCCCGGCAAGCAGCTCATCACTAAACCACTAAACCACTAATCATCTTTTACTGATAATTCTCATGATCATACAGTGGGGGTTGGACAGCGGCGCAGTCTCGACGGGCCAGTGACCTCACTGACAGCTGCTGGTGGAGGTCACCGGACAACAACGGAGACAACAATGTCATGAAACATTATTCACTGTCGCATCAGACCGCGGCTGAGATGTTATAAACATTAAAAGGGCAGACAGCAACAGTGCTAGTCATGACGTCGCTGTGTCGTCTCCCTGGGTGGTGACAGTCCGCTAGCATTAGCTGTGGTTAGCACGCCAACGGAACGTCAATGGAAATGAGGCTAATGTCAGCGTGTGACCCGACCCGCGGTACGACACCATGCCTGCCGTCCGGGGAGAACGCATCGCTCTCGTCGACACGTCTACCGAAAGCCGCCACACTTTACTATATTTCGCGTAGTCTCACCTTAGAAGCGGCGGTTAATAGTGGTCTTCGCCCCGGCGTTTCTCAGGCTGGCCGTCAAGCGGCCACAGATCAGGACGCCGCCATGTTTCCTCCGCTGTGTAGAGTTACCTACTGCGCATGCGCTATGGGACTTACAGCTTCGGCTTTTTGGTTGTCGGCGCCCAGAGCTCAACTACAGGCTGTCCCATCACACACGTCTGTTTAATTGTTTTATATATGATTTTATATTTCAAAAATATATTTAAAAAAAAATTATATATATATATATATAAATATACAAAAATAAGCAATAAAAATAACCCTAACCCTGCAATTTAAAGAAACGTCTAATGTAATGTAACGCAGTAGTGTCAATGGCGGGTGGGAGTCAGTGTGGTTGGTGTCCATAGGGGGTGGGAATCGGTAGGGGTCCAAGGTCTGCACTGATACACCCATTATCTACCTTGATGCTCTATGCAAAGACAGCGAGGAGATACACCACCACCAGTAATATAAATATATAGATAAATATATACAAGGTCAGTAATATTTAATTAATCCCAGACGGAAAATGTGGACGTCACAGCAGAGATTACAGGACAGTAGGAGTTGAAGAGAATAACAAGCCTGAAGCATATTCAAATGTTTATTTACAAGGTTGAGTATTTATGTACATACCTATACATTCAAAGAAAATCAAATCAAGATCTTGGTTTGTTTCTTGGAGCCATGGACTGCATTATACTACTGAACTGAAGTACAGATGCATGCACATTTCACACAGGACACATCGTAAAACAGCAGCGATAACATTAGGGATTTATAAAACACAAAGTTTACATTTGTTTGCATTGGGAAAATAATTAATTAATAGTTACACATTTAAAAATCTGGAGTGAAGGACGTTTACCAAGAGATGTTGGGGATTTGAACAGAAATTGGACAAAGAGTGAGACTTAAGAGGGGGAGACTTATCCCAGACACACACACACACACACACACACACACCACACACACACACACACACACACACACACATCTCAGTCAGAGTCACTGCTGCTGCTGGAGGAGTCCGTGGACATAGCCTCCACTTCATCCTCGTTCTCTTTGTTGTGACCGGGGGGCTCCAGGCCGAAGTCATTGCCGTGGTGGGGGGGCAGCATCCCCATGGCAATATCAGAGGACTGCCAGGGGTACTGGGGGGTCAGGACATCTGAGGGAAGGGGGGCACATTTTAAAACATTAACACTGTGACCATTCTAAACTTTAGGAATAAGATATAGATAAGCAGCTTCATACATGGGATATTAACCCAAGGGGAAATCTGTCCCAATAAAACCACCATTTCCAAAGGTCCAAGTTGTATAAATGGTAAATTTACCATTTACTGTTAATTTGCGGTTCTGATGGGGGTGGGTCCGTTAATTTGCGGTTCTGATGGGGGGGGGTCCGTTAATTTGCGGTTCTGATGGGGGGGGGTCCGTTAATTTGCGGTTCTGATGGGGGGGTCCGTTAATTCGCGTTCTGATGGGGGGGGTCCGTTAATTCGCGTTCTGATGGGGGGGGGGATCCGTTAATTTGCGGTTCTGATGGGGGGGGGGTCCGTTAATTCGCGGTTCTGATGGGGGGGGGGGGGGCACCCCCCGAATTAACTAGATAAGACTATGAAAATGTTATTGCCCTGGCAGTGGCTACAAATATTTTTGGTTTTATATTGGATTTTTTTATTGTAATAAAAAATACATTTGGATGCTGCTTATATTTTCCATTCATATGGCTACAACACAATACACTGCTTTTCACTTGGAAAAATCATTCAAGTTTGAGCCAATAAAAAACTTGGGATTAATCGCGATTAATCGCGATTAATAATTGTAATCGTTTGACAGCCCTAATATATATATATATATATATATATATATATATATATATATATATATATATATATGTATATACTGTATGTGTTTATTGTTTTCTTTTGAATATTCACCGTTTCACCCCACAACTCTATAAAGTTAAACTGGAGTATGACAGATTGGCGTAAGTAGGAGCAGGACGCTCTCTGACTAGACTGACCTGGCAATCTCCCAGCAGCCAGTGCGTCGCCTGGCAGATGTCCGTTCACGCCATTGGTCGGCAGGTTAGCCATTTGACCCAGCAGTCCACTGCGCATCTCCATGTCCGTTGGATACGGCCTTCGAGGATCACCTGGTGTGAAAAGGAGAGCACAACCTGATTAATAACCTGGTATAAACAGGATTACAAACAGGATTAATAACCTTGTTTAAACATTACTAAACAAGCACAATGAATAACCTGGTGTAAACAGGATTATACAAACCAGTTGAATAACTAATGTTATATATATATATGTGTGTATATGTGTGTCTCTACCCTGGTGGTTGCACTTCTGTCTGTGACTATTGTTAAAAAAGCCACAACTTCAACATCATTTGGTGATCTCTATGATGTGAAGATGATGTGTCGTACAAAACTAGTCCGAATCATGAATGAGCAGGAAACACTGGTTAGGCGTACCTACGGCAGCCATCTAACACAAGATATCGTTTTGCCTTTAATAATTGGCCCCTCGCAGCATTATTAGATTCTGGTGGGTCGGGCCGGTCTGCTATGTGGTATCCTGGGCAGCCTAGTTTGAGGGGCAGCACACACTGCGTTGCTGGCGGGCTGCATTCCGGTGAGACGTAGCTTGATGATCCTGGCTCCGATCGGAGACGCCTCCTACAAAGACCAGCACACCCGCTTCAGCTCTACAGGGATACTATGGGTAAAATTCACACAATAAAACCAGAAAGCTTCCTTCTCATTGGAAGGAAAGAGCAGAAACGGCGAGGCTGGATGTGTGCTCAAGCCCTACGCGCTTCTTGGGCTTGTCGATAGATTTCAATTTCTCCTTTGCTTGATACACAGCCGTGGCCTGAGAGAGACAGAGTTTAGTTGTGTTTAATATGTAGTTGTGTCCACTCCTGTTGCTCAAGAATCACCCCAACAATAGCAGTAATAGAGCTAGCAACCCTACAGTTGCCTGGCAACTAGTTCTATCTGCTGAGCTACTGATGAAGCAGTAATAACAATGGAAAAAGTACTTGTAGAATTTCAACTTCCTTTATCCAAAGCAACGTACGGTGATCTCAGATACATGTCATTAAGCAGCAGGTAGGAGTTAAAGCAACTTGCTCAAGGATGCCTACAGGTAGACTGAGGACATGGGAACCTTATGGGTGAGAGTTAACCAGTCTGTCCTGTAGTAGTGCTAGTTGCAATGCTAATAGTAGTACGAACGTAGTAAAACAGTAATAGTAATGGAGCTAGAAGCAGTGGTAAGAATAGTAGTACAACTCCTAGGAGTAGTAGTAACACAGTATTCGTCATACATAGTAGAGGAGTGAGTACTCGTAGTACTACCCACCAGGATGTGTTCTGCCTCCTTGAGCTGTTTCTGGAGCTGCTGGATGTCGCTGTCCCTCTTCTCCACCTCCTTCTCCAGGAGGAGCATCTCCTCCTGAACCCGGCCCTGCTCCCTGCCCACTTCCATCAGCTCCTGCAGCTCCCTGTCCCGCTGGACCAGCAGATTCAAGATCTAACACACACACACACGCACACGCACACACGCACGCACGCACGCACACGCACACACACACACTTAGTCTAGTATTCATCAACATCTGACGTTGCACTTGCATGTGATGTGATGCTCAAGTCAGACCCATGCTGCCATACCTGTGTATCCTCGCCAGCTAGCGGCAGTTTCTGGCTTCTTGATAAGGCCAGCATTTCTATCAGCTCCCTAAAACAAAAGAAGCAACCATAAAGCATGTGTGTGCTGTGTGTTCTGCGCTGTAGTTGAATGTCTTTCGAGCTGGGAGGCATTTGACTAATGGGACTAAAGGAGATCAGGGATCACTGTTTGTACACTACTCCAGAGAGCACACAGAGGCAAACATCCGTTACACAATGAGTACATGAATACATCTCAGGCCGATCTGCTCTGACCGGCGTGTTTTACCTGGATAAAACCTCCAAATCATCCAACACAGACAACAGCCGCTCTTTGGTTGCCTTTTCACCCATCGCCATAGATACTCATCCCGTCTGCGCATGTCCGGAAGTCCGGGTGTGAGGAAGGAGAACAGGGGAATATAAAGTGCGTATAAAGTGAGTAGCGCGCCGCCTGCCGGTCGCGGGTTCGAGCGTCTTTATGTTGACACCTTGATACCATAAGATACGGAAATAATTAGGCATATATGCCTGTTAGTATTCCGATCTTCCTATATAGTATTTAGTAATTTGCTCACGGAAATTGGTATTGCTCATCCTGCCAAAATGTATCCAGATTTGATTTGAAAGAGTTCAGAGATTTGCCAGTCATTTACAATTCTCTGACTGAAGACATTTTTTCGGAGCTCCATCCTGCTGTAACCTTTGTAGAGCTTGTGACTGTGACCTCTGGTGCATCTGTAGCCTCTGGGACTTTAAAGAAGAGTAGTGGGTCAATCCTGTCAAGGCCATTCAATATTTTGTAACACTGTAACATGTCCCCTCTTCTGCGTCTAAAGTCAAGTGATGGTAAATGTAGGGCTCTTAATCGTGTTTCATAGGGTTGATGTCGTAGCCTTGGTATTAGTTTTGTTGCTCTTCTCTGGATTTTTTTTTAACTTGGAGCTTGTCTAGTTTGAAGCAGGGGTGCCATATTAAATGTCCATATTCAAGATGTGGTCTTACCATAGCCATAAAGAGCATGGGCACCGTCGTCTCATCCTGGCATGTAAATGTAGCTCTTATTAGTCCCAGCATTTTTGAGGCCTTGTTGACTGCATATGCAATGTGCTTATGAAATTTTAACTCATCAATGATGACTCCCAGGTCTTTTTCTTCTCTAGCCTCTGATAGTGGAACACCATCATATGTTCCACTAATCGGTCCCTGATGAATGATTCCATCACTTTGCCTAGTACTGATGTTAGACTGACCGTCTGTAGTTTCCTGCTTGTGTTTTGCTGCCTTTTTTGTGGATTGGTGCCATGTTGCTCAGAGTGGAAGTTGACCTTTGATGTTACAAAACAAGCAACGCAAATGCATATCCAGCAGCCTATGCCTCTGCATAATAACAGAGCATAGTGCAAATGTTAAGTGGATCATGTGGTCCATTATTATCATTTTATTATTATTATTATTATTATTATTATTTGAGCAAATTGTTTTTATTTGAGGCAAAGGGTTTCGGTTGAACGTTGCCAGTTTATCAAACCCCCGAAAATTGATCACATTTACAGAGACACCGCCGAGGAAAGGATGAAACAATTTGTAGATTTATGTGAGACAAAACGCCTGCTATATCTAACTTAAATCTTACAAATCTGCCTCAGCCGAACAAAGGTCGTAACCCCGTCTCAATTTAAATCGAAATGGAGAAGTGAAAGTGACACCATTTGACTATTCTAAGACATTAAAAAAGAAAACTGTCATACATTTCAATATATGTATGGACATGAAAATAAAATGCATTGCATACGGCCTCGAGGAAAGGTGTAAAACGGCATGTTATATTTAGTGGTAAATGTTTTAGGTTTTATCCCTCCGTCGTGTCCTTAATAGGGGGATGTCGTGTGGACGAGGCAACCCCGTGTGGTGTTCCGGTGGTCAGTGCGCACATAAACACGACCGGGAGAAGGAGGCGCACAGAACTACAGCCCCGCCGCACACTTTGTCACTTTATTCTCATTATTTTCGATCTGTCGGGACATCGATTTCTACCACGATGGTGAAGGTGTCTTTCAACTCTGCCCTGGCGCACAAAGACGAAAAGAAGGATGTCGAGACGCTGATCCCAGAGGACGACAAAGTAAGTCGGGGAAAATGGTGGCAGCGAAACGATTAAGTCAACAACACGCGAAAACAGCAAACATTTGTAACTCGGGCGGGGGGGGGTTGTTGGATTTTAGTTTTAGTTTGAGTGTATTCAACCCAAAAGTACACACCTCACTACATCACCTCGAACTTTGTATCTTCAAGATGAAGTATTTCGTCACTTTTTATGGATGAATGTCGACGCGTACACGGACCGTCTCGCTGTTTTCCCGGCGATATTTCAGCATTTGTATCGCGATGTTCTTTGTGTGTTTTGTATGTGCTTGGTCTCACCCAGCCTGTTAAGCGCGAAGAGTACAGTGCAGTGGTTGAGGTGCTTGACTCTCAGACTCAAGGGTTCTGGGTTCGATCCCCGGGGTCCACCACAGCCTACCTGGAGGATGTCTGCCCCTGAGCACCATCTGCTCCTTCATCACCTTCATCATGTATTCTGATCTCACTGTACGTTGCTTTGGATAATACTACCAGTACTGTTACAATTATATTATTGTGGATTTTTTAACATTTATTATTATTATTTGTATTATATTATTTATACAATTGTCTGTTACATGACTAAATGGGATGTAGCGACCAGCCAGCAGGAAATTAGAAATGATTATGCTATAGGCTGGTTTTTAGAAATTATTGTAGTAAAGTTCCATGTATTTATTACAAGTTATCAGTAGTGAGAGGAAAGCTATGATTTGCACATTCTTCAACTTCTTGCTTTCCTTCTTACAAAGCAATAAATCCCTGTTTAAAATAGGGACGATACAGAACAAGCTCTCATATTAACACCATGAATCAGCGAACAAGAAGCAGACCACTAGATGGCCTGTGTTCAAGGCTGTCAATCATCTACTACTTCCTGTTCTTCACCACATTCAAACCGCCTCTCTGAATTGAGGACAACAGGAACTATGGCCGTAAAGGCTGAGACATCGAACCACTGTCTGTTATGGATAAAGATATAAGATAGAACTTTATTGATTCCGAAGGAAATTCTTGTGCCAGGTTGTATAGCAATACAATAAAACAATAGAGAAATAAACACAATAATATAAATAAAATAACAGATTTACAAATGTACAGTAGGTCTAAGTCCTAGTAGAAGTATAAAAATATATAGGCAAGATAAGATATTCATTTACATTTACATTTACATTTAGGCATTTGGCAGACGCTTTTATCCAAAGCGACTTACAAAGAGTACATTTGTTGAAGGAGAGGCAGCAATATTCAGTCCGCGAAAACAATTTGGCAATAATTGAAGTATAGAGGAAGTAATGTGGACTATTGTGTTGCCTCACACCATGTGTCAAGACCAAAAGTTTGCACTCACACTGCACAGATGAGTCAACTAGCACATAGTTGAATCATAGCACATAGAATAGAACTTTATTAATACCGAAGGAAATTCTTGTGCCAGGTTGCATAGCGATACAGTACAAAAACCACAGATTGATAAAATAACTAACATATATGCAAATTACAGTTAAATATACAAATATGTGGGCAAGATAAGATATTCCCACGGCGAAAACAATTTGGCATAAAGAAGTGAAATATTATTGGACATGACATTAAGAATTAAGAATATGTCAGTGACTGTTCACAGCAGGAAATTTGCTGTGGCTCGCTGGAGGAAGTTGTGTGTTCACACCGCACTGGGTCCATTCTGTGTAGAGTTCACTTGTCCCTTTGTTCAGCCTCCCCTCCATCTGACGATGATGCCTCACCAGGGTACAGGAAAATCTGAGGATCGGCTCACTACTCCAGCAGTTGATGGGCACATTAATGCTGCTTTAAAAGCAGCATTAATGTGAACTGCATGTTGGGTTGGGTTGTGTTTGTGTGTTGTTGTTGTGTCTGAGACATGAGAGAGGTTGAGGCGGATTATCTTCTAAGCCCCCAGACTCAGCTAGCGGGCGCCAGTGGCTAGCACCCATAGCATGTGGGATTAGCACGCCATGCTAGCCTCCAAGCAAAGAGCGGGATTAGCGCGTAGGCTAGACCAGAAGGGCAAAACGACCTCCGTTCACCCTACGTTACCCCATTCGGTATCCCCCAGACAGACCTGACACCGTACTCCCCAGAACAGACTGGCTCCTACAGCAACTCCTCCTCTCTGATAACGCCACGTTCTTCCTTGGGGCCTAACTTCCTTAGCATTGTCCCACATCCTGTCTGCTGGAGAAGATATAGTCAATAAAAAGACATCCTAAAATTAGCACATTGCAAGGTTTGAAATATCATTATTATTAATGCACAGGGTAGTTTGATACTTGGCAGATATGAGGTATTTTAATGGCAGGGTTAATTTAGTCCTAACGGAGGTGTCGACCTGGGAGCGGGGTTTTGAGGTTATTCCACGCCAGACGCAAACACACCACCGCCGCCACATCTCCGGTTCAACGCTGGGGATCGCATTTCACGCCGAACCTTTCGGGTGCACGAAACCCAAGATTAATCATGATCAGTGATCTGCTCTGGTCTCCATGGTTACAGAAACATGACCTCGTCCTCCACGGGGGAGGTTCTGCACCGGTCCATCGGGCCACTGGGAACAGAACCACTTGTTCACCACTTTAGCACCAGGGACAGTGCGAATGTTTTGATGACATCTTTGGCATTATACGCAGAAGGGACGTAGTGTTAAGATCTGTGTTTAACGGTCGAGTGCAACAGTCTTAATGAGGTGTGTCTGCGTGTGCGTGCGTGGATTATGAAAGAAAGTGTGATCTAAAAAGGCCTGTGTGGTCTTGTGATCCATCTATTGGCAAACATTGTCCACCTCCCCTTTTCTCCACACGTTGTTCACTCTTTCTTGATGAACAACTTCTGTTTCTCCATTTTCTCAGTGTTTGTGTACTGTATAAGTAAATCTTTTTTTCTGTTTAGAAAACTGACACTAGGGCTGGGCGATATGGCTGAAAACTGTATCACGATATGTGTTTCATATCGGTCGATATCGATAATTATTGATAATTTGTATGACCTATTTAAAATAAGGACCAGGAGAAAAATTTACAAAATTTAAACATTTTTATTTTAAACTTAACCTTCCTGATTGTAGGCAGACAGGGAAAAGGAATGTCAACACAACCATGGAAAACACTCAAATAAATAAATATAAACATAAGTCTGAATGAAAATTAAAATCACAATGAAAACTTAACAATTATCAATAATAAAGTGCTGAACAAAAATAAAGTGTTACAAAACTGGCTACGGTGGTAAAACAAGTTGGTTGTATTACCAGTCTTGGTGGGGACGACGGTCTTGCATAATTTACAAACAACATTGGTCTGACTTATAAAATCCAAAAAACTGTCATACTGGCGAGCTGACCTTTCCACTTTTGTCGACAATTTCCTCGCTTGTTGCGGCACTCATCTTTCACTTCTCACACCGCGCTGTTTCTGTTATTCAAGAAACAAACACGAACACGAGACAACGAGATGGCGCAACCAAACTGATACTGTTACATGATTGGCTATTAGCGTGTCACTCCATACGTTTCTAGGTACCAGAGGACGAGTGCCTTTGTTCATGCAACCAACCTTGCTTCGCAACCTCTGGTTCAAAGCGGAGCTAGACTCTTAGCTCCGGTTTCTTCCAACGAGGAAAAAAAAATATCGAAACGTTCTATCGAACGCATTTTCTATTGATATTGATTACGTGTCTATCGCGATACATATCGTTATCGTTTTATCGCCCAGCCCTAACTGACACACAAACGTACAGAAAACCTTTCCACTGGGTGTCAAACACCCTAACCACTAGAATATCCTGCCCCAGATCCACGCCAGGTTGTTGCCATCCTGTTTCCTAAGAGGATAGTTAGGTGGTTATTTTCAGGGAAAACAGGACATGAAGAGGGAAAGAACATTAATAAAGCAAGGGTTAGGGAAGTGAACTATCAGCAGATGCTTTCGTTATTGTGCTAGTTGGTGTATGGTATCGTAGGTGTATGATATGAATGGTAATAATCTATCATTGTATGATATT
The DNA here is from genome assembly GCA_002895965.2 of Coryphaenoides rupestris. Taxonomy (NCBI): domain Eukaryota; kingdom Metazoa; phylum Chordata; class Actinopteri; order Gadiformes; family Macrouridae; genus Coryphaenoides; species Coryphaenoides rupestris. The sequence goes on from PIJE02000144.1 coordinate 523,917, forward strand.
GTTTATGATGTATAATAAAGAAGACGATAGGATGTTTACAAAGTTTATTATGTCGTAGACCAGCCAACCAGGGCTTCCTAAATCTCGGGGCCCACGAGACAATTTGACTCTGTCGGTGGAAACCACCCAATCGAAAACTCTTGAGCACAGCATACACCAATTCCGGTTTGCCTCAGTGTTCTGCGTGCATTGTCAGGCCACGACCCACATCCAAACTGGATCACCACCCATTTTGTATCCCGATCCACGGTTTACGAAACCCCACGATAGGAGGCTTATTGTGCCACTGGATGACTCACTGTGAGTGGGGAGTGAGCAGAGGCCGAGGTGAAGTAGGTGTTCGTCTCACATTTGGTGAAAAAGGAGAAGCCCTGTTCGTGTCCCAACACCGAGCCTGTAGCCTGTGCGGAGTAGTGTATTATGGGATGTGTCTGAGCTTGTTGAAAAACTTCCCCCTTGCATGTTTTTGAGGAAACGATAAGAGTTGCTGCCTCTGCAGTGGACACGACTATGCAAAGTCTTCAAAAAGTACAAAGTACACTCACACAGACATGCAGATATACAGACAGGGCTATAGGCATGAAGAAGACCAGCTAATTGCTGTGTGTGTATGTGTGTGTATGTGTGTGTGGGTGTGGTGTGTGTGTGTGTGTTGTGTGTGTGTGTGTGTGTGTGTGTGTGTGTGTGTGTGTGTGTGTGTGGTGTGTGTGTGTGTGTGTGTGTGTGTGTGTGTGTGTGTGTGTGTGTGTGTGTGTGTGTGTGTGTGTGTGTGTGTGTGTGTGTGTCGCACGCGCTCAGCAGCAGATCGCCCAGGCCCCACTCCTTGATCAGGAATGTTTCAGCCCCCCCCACCACCACCACCACCTTTACCTCTTACAGGGTCACATGGGCTGCCGCTAACAACTCTGGGACAGCCCGGTATACTATCCTCACACCAGAGTGGTCCGACTGACTTCCTGTGTGCTGCTTGCTTGTGTGTACTTCCTGTAGGACCCGGAGGCGGCGCTTGTGGTGCGTGGGCCGCCGCGGGCATGGGGCTGGTGCATGTGTCTGGGCCTCGCCCTCATGCTCTCTGGCCTGGTGGTCGGCGGAGTCTACCTTTCCCGATACTACATCCCGGAGGTGAGAAAGCCAAACACACATACGCATGCACAAACACACACACACACTGGGCTTCAGAACACATCATACTTCGTCAAATGAGACATGGCTTCATGATTTTGATCAGGAATAGTTGCAAAATTATAATTACTTAAAAAAATACGTTTGGGGTCACTATAGCATTTGTTACGAATATTCAAAGAATGGTGAAATAGTTCTAGCGAATATCAACTAGTATTTTTGGGCTTGAAATGCCCAATGTATCTACACAACAGTGTATCTGTATTTTTTCCTCTTGGGTTAACCATTTTACTTTCTTGTCTCTCTTTCCCCAGGAGGGCAGGGTGTTTGTGTGTGGGGTGAAGTATCGTGAGGAAGACTACATGGCTCGAGAGGATGATGATGTGAGTGACACCTTGCTTCCTGACTGGCTGACAAACCTGTACTGTGCACTGTGATTGGCCGACTCCCCTGTACCCTGTGCCCTGGTTTGCCTGACTTCCCTGTACCGTGTGTTGTAATTGGCTGACACCTCTGTACCATGTGTTGTAATTGACTGACTCCCCTGTACCGTGCATTGTCATCAGCCCACTTCCCTGCACCATGTGTTGTGATTGCCTGACTGTCCCGGACCATGTGTTGTGATTGGCTGACTGTCCTGTACCATGTGTTGTGATAGATCCTGGTGAACCTGCCGTACCAGATGCGTAAGCTGGAGGAGAGTGTGCGTGTGCTGGAGAAAGAGCAGGTGGCCCTCATCAATGTCCCCGTACCGGAGTTCCAGGACACCGATCCTGCAGAAATCATCCACGACTTCCAGAGGGTCAGAATACAAACACTACCTACATCAACCTTGTGTTTATATAGATAGATAGATGGTGTGTCTCATAGTATTGACCCCTCACCTGTTGTTGTTGTTGTTGTTATTATAACATAGTATATCATCTGTGTGTGTGTATGTCTTTCTCCAGAGGTTGACTGCCTACCTGGACCTCAACCTCAACAAATGCTACGTGATCCCCCTTAACACCTCCGTGGTCATGCCCCCCAAAGACCTCCTGGAGCTGCTGGAGAACATCAAGGTAACCTCTCCTAGCCTGTTGTTATGGTTACTGGTCTTGGATGGAGTTTGTGGTATGGTATGGCATGTCAGGTGTTGTTATGACTGTACGTGATATGTTATGGTTTGGATGTTGTATGTTAGCTGGACTCGTACCTGCCACAAGGAGAGGTGTTCCGGTTGTGGTATGCTGATGTGATGTCATGGTTCTGTTGTCATAGATGGGCTCCTACCTGCCCCAGTCCTACCTGCTCCACGAGGAGATGGTGGTGACGGAGAGGCTGCACCACGTGGACCAGCTGGGTTTCTTCATCTTCAACCTCTGTCGTGGCAAGGACACCTTCAAGCTACAGCGCCGAGACCGCATCCTGGGTACTGTCATAACCCTGTTACATCTACGGCACTGCATTAGTACCACATCCTATACTACTGCTACACATACTGCATTAGCACTACAGTACTACTGCACATACCGCATTGGTACTAAAGAGTGTTGTCTGCATTTGTACTATACATCACATGACATGTATAGTTGCCAGTTAAACTGTAAAATATGAGACGGTATAGAAAGTGTGCAAAGCATTACAAAGTGTTCGTACTGCTACCCTAGCCTTAGCTCGTCTCTGTTACCTTAGCTTTAGAGTAAGGCAGGGAGGTTCTGGCCCTCTGTTAGAGAGGCAAAAGGCAGGGAGGTTGTGGAACCTGCTCCTCTGGAACGGAGGAGGAGAGGTTTCAGAAACCCGTTGCTCTGGTTTGTTTTGCAGGCATGCAGAAGCGCGAGGCCCTCAACTGCTTCAAGATCCGTCACTTTGAGAGCCACCACGTGATGGAGACCAGCATCTGTGAGCTGTAGAACGCCGCGCAGCCGCTTCCCGCCCCTCACCTACTACTATGATGTCATTGGAGTGGAAGCTACTTCAGATTATTTTAATCGCACGTTTCTTTCTTCATCTCTGCTTCGCCTGGTGGCTGGTGTGTGGGTGTGAGGGACTCTTATTGTGAAGTTTAGGTGAGAGGAGGAGACGGGAAGTGTGGGGGGAAAGAGTTGAGTTTTTGTGTCGAGGGAACCACAGCCTAAGAATAACAGTCATTTTTTTGATAATCGAGAAAAAAAACAAGATAAAGCTGAACTTCCAAAATAATCTCAGCCATAGAAATTATCTATATTTTTTTTAAATAATTGTAATCAAGGTGTATTCATATGCACAATATATGAATATACATTATATATAAACTATATACTGTGGGTTTTTATTCACAAAGTTCCAAATTCAACAGGGATGTTAAATGATGAGAGATTTTGTTTTGTACAACTGAAGTGTGTAGAGTGGTCACTTTTCTTCTTTTCATTTGTAATTTACTGCTGTAGCTATTAACATAATGTTCAATAACTGGACAAGAAACCTTTTTATATCCTTTGAATATACAAACAAAATCCGTAGCACATAGCTTGATAAATGCAGCTATGACTTTCATGTGTTTCTCTATAATACTTGTCTTCATGATGGTCTGTAAGCGCTGATTATACTTTTTGTTTGTTGATTGAATAACTCCACGTGATTTACTAATGTGTATATATCGTCTCTGACACCAGGGGAATAAAACCATCGGGAAATATGTACTTGGCTCTTTTTTTTGTCTTGTGACGTCTCTTCCAAACGCTCCTCAGTTTCGGTTTCAATATTTGTGGTAGTCCAGGCTAGAGAACTGTAGTAACCTTTACAGGACAGAAAGCCATTCCAAAGCTCTGTACAGGCTACTACCACTACAATTGTAGCAAGGCACCACCTGTCATTGCTGACGTGATGGAGTCAGGGTGCTAATCCGACCTTGATTAACCCGGCCTTGTAACGCTCACAGGCCGAGACCCATATGAAGATCATATGCTTGCTCTAAACTAGTACATTAGGTGAGAATTAGTTTTCAGAAGTTCCATCTTAAACTTGTGTGCGTGTCTCACCTTGAAGGTTTGTGGCCCCAGGGTGCTAGGAGGAATCACTACAATGCCATGCCATTCAGCATGAGCTTTGCTGGTACTAGGGCATGTAAACACACACAGCACAGTTGTCACCATGTGGCTAGCATCACTTATAAATATGATTAGTAGCAGCTGAGAACCAACATAGCTCTGTTGTCACTGTAGACTTTGCATATTGCATGTTTCTTTTCCTTATTTGCATTGTGGGAACATTCTCTCTCTTCTCTCACACACACACACACACAAGCAATATGATCCACGCCTGTTAATAAAGCTGCAAAATTCTACTGCCAGTTTTAAAAGTAACTTGTGTTGTCATTGTCAGCTGCTCTTAAAACACCACAGATCTGGTTACTTGCATGGCAGGTGTGGGAATAGAATTAGCCCACCATGGCAACATGTATTTTTGATGATAAATGTGGGTTAGGTCCACATTTCGTCAGGTCTGACTATTGTTTTGCAAGGAAGGCACGTAAATATCAACGCAAAAAAATATATATTTGTCGGGCACAGACTTATTGGCACAGACAGCTGAGAAACTCCCTGACCCACGCTTGCTTCGCCAGGAAACTACAAGACCCACGATGCCTTGCGCGGTAGACCTGTAGTTCCATGGCTCGTTCCCGCCGCGGTGCAGTTCTCCGGCAAGCTACTACAATCCTTTTTAAGTTCCGTTCGTCCTCTTTTAGGTTCTCTTTTAAAAGACACAGAGTGAAGCGGTAAGCAGACTTGAGTGTTGACTATCCTTCCAAGGCAGTGGTCAAGTCCTATTCTTCAGTAATACTGTACGTATATATATATATATATAAGAATGTTAGCGCTTGATGCTGGAGCTCTGTGTTTGGGTCACCATGGCAACCGTCGCAGGGTGTCATTGAAGTGTTTTAATTATTTCTTTACATTTTTGCAACCATGTTTTGTTATATTTGGCTGCTGTAGCTACGCCTGTGCAACTTGAGAAAAGCCATACAAAATATTAATATTAAATTGTTATTATTATTATTATTATTATTATTATTATTATTAATAATAAAATGATATTCAATTATAAAATGTAATTAATAACTAAAACTCAACAGCTGTTAGCTTTCATTAGCGTTGATTCATTTGCTTTATTTAACTTTTTTTCCTACATACAAAACTAGTGCAGCTGTTGCAGAGTATATCATTCTTGAGGAAACCCCCCTGCACCTTATCAATACATTTTACCATCAACGTTAATGGGGCCCTATTATTCCACCAGGTGTGGAATTATATGTGATTGCATATATAATATATGCACTCACACACACACACACACACACACACACACACACACACACACACACATATACTCTCTCTCACACACACACACACACACACACACACACACACAACACACACACACACACACACACACACACACACACACACACACACACACACACACACACACACACACACACACACACACACACACACACAGCTCTTACTTGATCAAATAAACTGCTCCTCATTTGCACTGTTCTCTGTCTCATCAGTGTTTCGCACTCAATTTGCTTCTACATAATCTCCTGCTCTTCCACAGGAGGGGGATATGAACAGTTATGATGTGGTGCGTCAGATCGGAGAGGGGGCGTTTGGTAAAGCCTTCCTGGTCAGAGGCAGAGGTCAAAGTTCAGCCAGCAGATGTGTCATCAAGGAGATCAATCTCAGCAAGGTACCAATAGTTCAGCTACTGTTGTGTTAGTACAACAATATGTATTAATATTGTTATTATTTACCAATATAGATAATGCCATCACAAATACATAAATGCAGCATTGTTTAAGTTAATCATCCTTTTACTGATTTCTACTTCATTTAACGTAATATATTATATTCTGTGTTTCTGTGCTAGATGTCCCTAAGAGAAAGGGAGGGGTCGAAGAAAGAAGGGATGCTTCTCTCTAAGATGAAACATCCAAACATTGTGGCCTTCTTCAAGTTATTCCAAGGTCTGGTGAATAAACAGAATAATACTGACCTATAATGGTAAGTAAATAACTAACAAGCACACTGGTTAATACTGGCCTCTGGGTCTATACTGTGTGTTTGTGCGTGTGTGCGTGTGTGTTAGAAAGGAACAATCTGTATATAGTGATGGAGTATTGTGACGGAGGAGATCTGATGAAGAGGATCAACGGTCAGAGAGGAGTCCCCTTCACGGAGGAGCAGGTGGTGAACTGGTTCCTTCAGGTGTGCCTCGGACTCAAGCACATCCACGACCGCAAGGTTCTCCACCGAGACATTAAAGCCCAGGTACACACACAGACCTGCTCTCCCCTCACCGACAGCTCAGTAGTCAGAGTCGGTGAGCTGCACTGAATCCCCTCTGTCCTTCCTCTTCCTCGCCAGAACATCTTCCTCACCGGTGGTGGGACCCGGGCCAAACTGGGAGACTTTGGCATCGCCAGAGTGTTGAATAAGTAAGCCCACCTGGTGTCCTTCAGGTCCTCGCCAAGCAGCTGGGCTGGATCGCTCATTATCTTGTTGTGACTTCAACCAGACACTTGAGTTACATGTTCTCTGGCACAAATTAAAAGATATAAATAACATTTAGAAAGAAGGCTGCATACTATTCTGCTGTTGAATTAGTGCTAGTCCTGCCCCCTTGACCCAATCCCATCGTCCCTTCTCCAAGACATTTTGGACGACATCCTGCCCCTCCTCACTACCCTAATCAACACCCCCCCTCAATTCAGGCCTGTTTCCAACCGCCTTCAAGACTGCCAGAATCAAGCCACTCCTCAAGAAACCCGCCCTTGACACCACCAACGTCCGGAACTATAGACCTCTATCCCTCCTTTCATTCCTCTCCAAAACCCAAGAATGTGCTGTCTCTAGCCAACTCTCCTCCTATCTCTCCCAAAACAACCTGCTAGACCCTCATCAGTCAGGCTTCAAGGCACACACACTCCACGGAGATGGCCCTGCTCGCGCTAACAGTGTCCCTCCGTGTCGCCAGAGGCTCGTCCCTCTCATCTGTGCTCATCCTTCTTGACTTGTCTGCTGCGTTCGACACAGTGAACCACCTGATCCTCCTGCCCACTGCCCCTCCCATGCACACCCTCACACACATAGGTAGTACAGTCCATGCACCCACATAGTTTTACTACATAACTTGACACTACATTTATTATATTGCCTTGCCTTATTATGCAGGCTACCTAGCAATTATGAATCTCGCTCTATTAACCTTGCAATTATTAAACTCGCTCTATTAACCTTGCAATTATGAATGCTTGAAACCGGCTCTATTCTTATCTTTATGTACCACATCGATATGTTGCTCTTTCAACAAATGTACTCTTTGTAAGTCGCTTTGGATAAAAGCGTCTGCCAAATGCCCTGAATGTTAATGTAAATGTAATATAATTTCTGAACAAATCTCAGAGAATCTGGATGAATTGGCTGATATTGTTAGGGAGTTTTTAGATTTATTGGATTGATGAATTGAGTGATTTATTGATCAGTTTGTTGGTTGATTGTGTAGCACCATGGAGCTGGCCCGCACACTGCGTTGTGGAACTCCGATTACTAACCTCTCTCCTGAGATATGTGAGAGCAGACCTTATAACAACAAGACGTACGTACTCACACCACCGTTACCTTCACACCACCACCATCATCATCATCATCATCATCATCAACCTCACTGTGTGTGTGTGTGTGTGTGTGTGTGTGTATTAATGTGTATGTCTGTTATGCTGCAGGGATGTCTGGTCTTTGGGCTGTGTCCTTTATGAACTCTGCACCCTCAGACACCCAGTAAGTCCACAAAACTCTAAAAACATAGCCGCTAACCCCACTTAATAACCCTTAATAAAGGTTCCCTTACCGTGTGCTTGTGCATGTGCTTGTGCGTGTGTGTGTTCTCAGTTTGAGGGCAGTAATTTGCTGCAGCTGGTGGGTAAGATCTGCAGGGGGCGTGTCGAGCCGGTCTCCAGCCGGTACTCCCACGACCTCCGCCTGCTGCTCAGCCAGCTCTTCAAGGTCAGACCCCAGTCAGAACCCAGCCTCCACTACAGAATCCTTAGAACCTTTAGACTGACCCTCAACAACACCGCAGCCATCAGGACGTGGCAATGAGTGAAGCTAAACGCAAGCTAGGAAAAAAGGATAGGAGAGAGATACCGGGATAACAGGGAACACTGGGGAACATAATCAGTTATTACCTGGGTGGTGGGGTTTCTGTTGTCTGTCCATCAAGAGAACCTCAGAACCAATCAACAGAACCATTAACCACCAGAACCTTAAGACTCACTGTGGCACCCCCACATCCCCTGCAGGTGAGCCCGCGGGACCGGCCCTCTGTCAGCTCGGTTCTGAAGAGACCCTTTCTGGAGAAGCTCATCTGCAAATACCTGGACCCACAGGTGAGCTCAGAGAGCAGACCATTAAAGTTTACAGCAGAGGGCAATGTTTGTAAATGTGTGTGTGTGTGCGTGTGTGCATGTGTTTGTGTGTGTGTGTGTATAGGTGATGCTGGAGGAGTTCAGCCCATCGGTGGTTATCAGGAACAAAACAGCGGCTTCCCAGAAGTCTAAAACAAGACCTTGCCAAGCTGGTAAAACACACCTTTCCTCACACACTGTACATACACACCTACAAATACAAACACACACCTATACTTACACACTGCACATTCACAACTATACTTATTAAGCTGGTAAAACACACCTTTCCTCACACACTGTACATACACACCTACAAATACAAACACACAGCTATACTTACACACTGTATGGAATGCATTTATATAGCGCTTTTATCCAAGGCGCTTTACAGTACTTACTGTACTTACACACCTAAACAAACTGGATACATTGTATAGTAATGAACACGATATTGCTCTGAGGTTTTAGGACACTGGTTGTTCTCCTAACCTTCTGACCTCATGCTTCTCCTCAGAGAAGCCAGTCAGGGCCAGAGCTCCAGCGAGGCCTGCTCCCCAGCCCAAGCCTGGGCCCACGGTGAAGAAGCTGCCCCCCAAACCAGAGTGGAAGGGCCCAGGGGTCAGAGGCTATCAAGTAGGCCCTGCCGTGTGTAGCACTGTATCCTCAGTATCAAAGAAAACACATGATGGTTACACTTCACATGAACTGTTGGTTTTTAGCTAACTAGCTGGTCCATCTTTTTTTCCGTAGATATATGTGTATGGATCCGGGTTCAGTCTTGAATGATTAGACTTTCAAAGGTTTAAACAAATAGTCTTTTAATTTTGTCCAAGACAGAAACATGAACAAAAAGGAACAAGCCAAAAACCTGCCAGACATAATCAACATAAGAATCGTAGTCAAACAAAAAGGTTAATCAATAACTAAGCCACCTGCTAGACTGGGCTTGGCTATCAGATAAAGGGTAAACGAAGGAGAAGGAGAGGCCTCACATACACACGAGGATACCATTAACTAATCAATACAAGTGGAACACAATCAATCAATGATAATGAGGCTAAAGTCAAGAATAACTGAGGACATCTAAGCAATGAACCCGAAACTGCACAAACAAGGACAAACAGAAGCATTCAAACTGTGAAATTATGTGCTGTTTTTTGGAGTTTTATTCATCGTTTCTTAAATTCCTACGAAGATAACTGTACTTTCTTCTGTCCTTCTGTGACATGAAGATTGAAGCTGGTTCATTTACATGTATTCAAGTGTGTGTGTGTGTGTGTGTGTGTGTGTGTGTGTGTGTGTGTGTGTGTGTGTGTGTGTGTGTACGTCTGTACGTGTGTTTCCATGTGGATCCAGGGCAGACCAGGTCACCTACCTGGCCCAGATCTCAGAGAGATCAGAGGTCAACAGAACCACAGGTGTGGGATTAATAAAGTACATCTTATTGTATCTTACTTCTTGTCAGAACCACAAAGACCCCATATACAGTAAAAACTCTCTTCCTCCTCCTCCTCCAACTATTACTACTACGACTACTACTACTACTACTACTACTACTACTACTCCACTACTACTACGTTAATACTACCCTTTCTTCTACAGCAGCCCCAGGGTTAGCACAACTCTCACATGCCGTATATTTAATTATTTATAGAGTTGACAGCATGTTGGTTGACTATTTGATCATGATGCAACATGATGAGATTGAGAAACATTTGTGTGTGTGTGTGTTTCTCCTGCTGTCCAGGGACCCCTACCATCACTACCATCTTCAACTGGATGCTCTGAAGAGGAGGAACAGAGAGGAACCCCCTGCCCCTTCACACCTTCATCATCACAACCCCCCACCTCCTCCTCCTTCTCCTCCACCTCCTCCTCCTCTTCCTCCTCCTCCTCGTCCTCCTCCTCCTCTCTACCAGTTGGCAGAGCGAGGGGAAGACAGACCTGTTCCCTATCAGATGTGAGCACGCCCCCCCCTACATAAATATAGTTAGGCCTAAATATAATCATGTAGATATATACAGACGACTATAGATACATATAGATGGCCAGATAGAGATACACCTGCAGATGTGTGTGTTAGAGTGAGTGAATGAGTTAGTGTGTGGTACCTGAGCATTCTGGGAAGGTGTGTGTGTGTGCTTGTGTGTGTGTGAGTATGTGTGTTACCTGGGCGTGCGTGTGTGTGTGTGTGTGTGTGTGTGTGTGTGTGTGTGTGTGCGTTACCTGGGTGTGTGTGCGTGTGTGTGTGTGTGTGTGTGTGTTACCTGGGCATGCACACACGTGTGTGTGTTACCTGGGAATGTGTGCGTGCGGTACCTAGGCGTGCGAGCGTGCGTGAGTGTGCATGCGTGTGTGTGTGTGTGTGTATTACCCGGGCTTGTGTGCGTACGTATGTATGTGTATGTATGTGTGTGTGTGTATGTGTGTGGGTGGAGATGGCTGGGCTCGGTCTGCCCCCACCTCAAGCATTATGTGTTGACCGTGGCAGTAGCTCAGGAAGTAGAGCAGCCCGTCTGCTCATCCCCCTGAGCAAGACACCAAAACCATAACTGCTTCCGACGAGCTGAATGGTAAACTGAGAGTGCGGCCAACAGCTCAGTCCGTCTGTAAACCTAACAAACAATAAACTGAATTAAGTTTTCAGTGTCACCATGGTAAACAGACTGCAAGTCTCTGTACCGCTCAGAACTCTGTCTGGAGTCAATACTTCACCCTCAGAACCACCCTGAATCAAGTTTATGTTGAGATACACACACACACACACACACACACACACACTAATCAGAATCACCTAAATCAGCTAATACATTAACTAGACTCACCAAAATCACGAGTTACTAATCTCAGTCCGATGTAAACAGTAAACTGCAGTGTTTTAGCAGTTATGTTTTGCATGGCCAGTGTTTAGCATCTATGGCGCAACTCAGTAGCATGTTGCCGTGTGGTGCAGCCTGTTATTTGGTATGTGTGCAGCATGTTATTTAGCCTGTGCGTGTTCCAGGGTGGCGGAGGCCCACGGAGCGTACCTCCAGAGACGCCAGGAGGCCCAGCGCTACAAGCTGAGAGCCGAGAAACAGCTGGTGAGATGTCACATGACACGGGTCAGATGACCTCTCTCGGGGTCGGGGCGGGGCCTGTCAATCACACTTATTTTTCTCCGAGTTGTGCTCTTGCTCGAGGGCGCCTTGGCAGCCGACTTGTGATTGGTGAACCATTGACCGCGTGAACCACCCTTTGACCTATGACCTCTCCAGGGCCTGCGCCCGTCGACGGCCGACGCTGAGCGCTACAGGAAGTTAACTGTCCAGCCGCAGGACGCAGGAAGACCTCAACACACACCTCAGCACGGGGACCAACAGGCACACACACACACACACAGTCATGCACACACATACACACACACACACACACACACACACACACACACACACACACACACACATCTATCTCTTCCATGAAGGCACAAGGCCCATACAAATAATATGAACATGTGTGTGTGTGTGTGTGTGTGTTTGTGTAGGAGTACTTGCATCAGTTACAGTGTATCAGAGAACAGTACTACCAGGAGATGATAGCGCTGAGGAGGAGAGCAGAGCTAGAGGTAATCCCCCCCCCCCCCCCCCCCCCCCCCCCCCCGCCCCGTCCCGCCGCCACACATACACACACACGCACATGCATTTCTTGAAATGTAATCTGATTGGTTGCTCAGAATGAGCTAGGAACCACTGAGGAGGAACATCACAGAAGTCCAGCCAGACCCAGCCCAGAACACTCAAATGGACAGGTACACACTGAGCTTGTTATGTGTTGGTGAGCAGTTTCCCATTGCGTTGTACCCTACAGACATCCAACCTGTTTCCTGTTCTGACCTACAGGTCATTCAAGAAGCACTGGAGCTCATCAGAGATGAGGGGAGACAGGAGAGGAGAGAGGAGGTACACAGGTTGCAGAGCAAACACAGGGGCCAGGTAACGTCATTCGCCCTCTGGTGGTGGCTATGCACATTACACCAGTTCCTCCCTTTTACATTTACGGCAAGTCACTTTGGACACTTTCGTCCAAAGCCACATACAATAACTGTACTGACGGTTCAGTACGTAAGATTGGAATAGAACAACACAGGTTAGCCCCTTGGTGGTAAACAGCAACATGGCTTATCTGGCCATATCTACCAACTATAACACCAACACAGCTAATAGCCAATAATATTAGTTCATGTTAATGTCATTGACGTAATTATGCTGATAACATGTTGATATTAGTGCTGATCTACCATGGCAACATGCTATTTTTGTAGAAAGGAATCATGTTTGAGATCCAGTTGGACTGTGAGGAGAGGAATGACGAGGGACGAGGAGAGAATAAGATGGAGGAGGTGGAGGGAATAGGAGGAGAGGAGGAAGAGGTAGGACAGCAGCGTTGTTGATTATATTCTACCTCTCTCTCTCCATCTCTCTCTGTCTCTGTTGCTGTCTTATCTCCCCCGCCTCTCTCTCTCTCTCTCTCTCTCTCTCTCTTCTCTCTCTCTCTCTCTCTCTCTCTCACAACTATACTCACATGTTTGATCTTTCTCTCTCTTTCTTAGTCTAGTCTTAGTCTCTGTCTTTTATGTGAAGTCCTCATCTGTATCCAACAGACAGAGGACCTTCTCAACCAGTGCCTGAGTTTCCAGGCAGGGGAGGAGCTAAGGCACCGGGATTGGTGGGTGGGCGAGGGTGGGTGGGGCCCAGCAAGGAGGGGGTGGAGTGAGCGGGCACCAGAGACTCTCCTGGAGGCCCTGGCTGGGATGGACGTGTCTCTGGCAGGTAGGGCTCTTACACAAGGGGTCCTGACCCCGTGTTGAGGTCAGAAAATCCTTGCATGTCTGCGCTACTATATTTGTTCTGTTTACTTTCTTTCATTTAATTTCATCATATACTTTTATTTTATGTTTATCTGTAAATATTCGATTGTCTTGTAATGGTTGTCCCTTTCATGTTCTTTACATGTGGCCTCTTCCTTTGTAAAGCACTATAACTGACATTGTGTTTGAAGGGTGACAAATGATAAATTATCGCCATTGCAGACTTTCCCCAACTTCTTAGAATTCTCCCTGTGTGTTCCACTCCACTAGGTGGCGACGAAGAGGAGGAGCAAGCAGAGAAGAGGCGGGTATGGGGAGACGGACCCCCAAACACTCTGCTCAATGCCCTGGCCCACGCACCCCTCACATCCTCCAGCCTGGACACTCTGACGCCAGGTAACATGACATCATCGCCACCCCAGGTAACATGACATCATCACCACCCCAGGTAACATGACATCATCACCACCCCAGGTAACATGACATCAACACCACCCCAGGTAACATGACATCATCACCACCCCAGGTAACATGACATCATCACCACCCCAGGTAACATGACATCATCACCACCCCAGGTAACATGACATCAACACCACCCCAGGTAACATGACATCATCACCACCCCAGGTCACATGACATCACCACCACCCCAGGTAACATGACATCAACACCACCCCAGGTCACATGACATCATCACCACCCCAGGTAACATGACATCATCACCACCCCAGGTAACATGACATCATCACCACCCCAGGTAACATGACATCATCACTACACCTGATAACATGACATCATCACCACACCTGATAACATGACATCATCACCATCCCAGGTAACATGACATCAACACCACCCCAGGTAACATGACATCATCACCACCCCAGGTAACATGACATCATCACCACCCCAGGTAACATGACATCATCACCACCCCAGGTAACATGACATCATCACCACCCCAGGTAACATGACATCATCATCACTCCTGGTAGCATGACATCATCACCACCCCAGGTAACATGACATCATCGCCACTCCAGGTGACATGACATCATCACCACCCCAGGTAACATGACATCATCATCACTCCTGGTAGCATGACATCATCACCACTCCAGGTAACATGACATCATCGCCACCCCAGATAAAATGACATTACCACTGACATTAGGTAACGTGACATCAACACCATCCCAGGTAACATGACATCATCACCACCCCAGGTAACATGACATCTTCACCCCTGATATTAGGTAACGTGGCATCAACACCACCCCAGGTAACATGACATCATCGCCACCCCAGTTAACATGACCTCATCGCCACCCCAGTTAACATGACCTCATCAACACTGCAGGTAACACCCCACCCCACCCCCTTGTCCCCCAGAACCACCCACAGAGGAGCAGAGGGGGGAGGAGGAGGGGCATGGAGAGGAGCAGACAGAGGAGGAGCCGGAGGAAGAGGGAGAGGAGAAGGAGGTGCAGATAGAGGAGGAATCAGACGTGGAGGCTGACGGCGACCGCATGGAGCCCCGGTCTGACGATGATGACACGTGAGTCCTGTTATTCATCACCATTTGAATTAACTTCATCGCTACAAACTCTTTATTACTACAAACTCTTGCACACCTGGTTCAAAACAGAAGAATATTTAGAAAGTCACTCAGAGTGAACGTGCTAAGTCTAACCGCCCCCCACCAGATATCCCCGGGTCAGGTCCTATTCTCTACACAATGTCACTAGCTAGCACAGCTCAATTATTTAGCTGGACAGCTCGAGTCCACATGAATAGGCATTAACATTCTCTCTCTCTCCCATTAGAACACGATCCTAGCTCTCCCTGCCATCAGAATACCATGCTATCTCTCTCTCTCTATCTCTCATCAGGAACTTTGAGGAGTCTGAGGACGAGCTGAGGGAGGAGGTGGCCGACTCCATGAAAAACCTCTTCATCGTGGATGATGATGATGAAGACGAGGAGCCTGGAGAGAGAGAAGAGACGGGTGGAAGGCTAGAGAAGGAGGGAGGGGAGGAAAATGGAACTGGGGGCTCAAGACCAACACAGGAAGAACCAGATAGCCACCAGCAAGACCCCTCCCTGTACAACCAAGGCCCAAAGCTGTGTTCCAATAGTCTTGCTGAGGACTGTTCGAATTCTATGAACGCTAAGGAAAGGTGCTGTAATGCTTCCTTTAATACCTCCTCTAGCATAGGATACACTGGACCTTCCTTTATTAAAGGAAAGGAGATAGTGCCGTCCCACAATTCCTTGCAGCAGGAACATTTAAGTGACGCACCATTTGGCTATTCACAGAAACTACCGATCATGTAAACAATAACATAACCGATCATCGTGTAAACAATAAAACAACTGATCATCATGTAAACAATAACACAGCCGATCATCGTGTAAACGACAACACTAATTGGGATTCATGTATGAGCGGACAGGAGGATTAGTGTGAGCAACCATTCTCAATATGACAAGCATTTCGTTAGTGTAAGTGGAGCTGGACTCTCTTAACAGCGCAGTTGTCCTTTCCTTACTCCTCATGAATTCTCCTTTCCATCATTCCTTGACCTCACAATGGGGTTAAGGTACAGAAGTTAGGAGAGGACTTAGGACCTATTCCCCCCAAATAAATACTCATCGTTTTCCTTACTCCGAGTCTGGGTTTTGCATTTGGGTCCACCAGTGATATCGTGACATCAGGAAAGGTGCTGTAATGCTTCCTTTAAACCTCCTCTAGCATAGGATACACTGGACCTTCCTTTATTAAAGGAGATAGTGCCGTCGCACAATTCCTTGCAGCAGGAACATTTAAGTGACGCACCATTTGGCTATTCACATAAACTACCGATCATAAACAATAACATAACCGATCATCGTGTAAACAATAAAACAACTGATCATCATGTGAACAATAACACAGCCGATCATCATGGAAACGATAACACTAATTGGGATTCATGTATGAGTGGACAGGAGGATGAGTGTGAGCAACCATTCTCAATATGACAAGCATTTCGTTAGTGTAAGTGGAGCTGGACTCTCTTAACAGCGCAGTTGTCCTTTCCTTACTCCTCATGAATTCTCCTTTCCATCATTCCTTGACCTCACAATGGGGTTAAGGTACAGAAGTTAGGAGAGGACTTAGGACCTATTTTTTTAACTATTCGAACACAGCCCACGATGAGGGATGTGGAGACCAGCACGTAGGTGAGCCCCAGGCTTCACCCAGGATGTTGAGCAAGATGTTCATCAATCAGGAGGCGTTCTTTGGGAGAGGTTGGCGGTCGATGAAGGTTCCAGGAATGGAATTGCATCACATCTGCACATATGTTGCTCAAGCTTTAGTTAACTATGGACATATTTATGCACCAAATCCAATAAATGACTCAAATCTAATCCCTAAAATGTTGTCATTCTGCCCAGTACTAACAGAACATCCATCTCTCTGAACAGGTAGAGTTGACTACATTCAGCTCAAACAAACTCCAATCTTCTGTTTAATCAATGGGGGTGCTGTGGCTTGATTGACTCAACATTCGGCTGGTGGGTGACTGGTCTGTGCTCTCCTTATGTATCATGTTGGGAAGCCTCATTAACAACTAGACACCTTGTTAAGAACCACACCCATGAATGGCACCACAGTGTTTATTAAAGACAAGTGGAGCTCAACATCTCAAAAATACAGATACATTTATACATTTTAAATATGCAACGATGACCGACACAAACGGGACGAAAGAGATGTTTAGACATCTAAACAAGCGGCTATTTTAAGAGCTGACTGTAGGAGGAATGTGAAGGAATTCATTAAGGGATTAAGCACAATACTGAACACAGTAACACTAAAATCCTAATGTGCTGCAATTTAAACTAACAACATCAGCCCGCTCTCCGCTCTTCAGGAATGTAAAGCTCTGATAGGCTGGGGCAGAAATTATCAGCCAATGCAGGGACATGCAGGGAGACAGAAGAAAGACAGACAGGGAAACTAGTTTTGGTTTTAATTTGAACTTGTTACATAATATCATTTCTAAACTTCACGGTTTGATCGTTTCATGGTGGGCATATGTGGGCAGAATCACCGGTCCTCTAAAATGTATTTTCTAAATTAACAGCTGATTAGAACAGACAGTGGTAATTTCCATGGTAACGTTTATCCTTTGTTTATGACTGGAAACAGTTTCCCTCTTCCTCCTCAGATCCTGTTACTTCCCGTTAGCGTAGCTAGCAGAAGCAGCTGCAGTTAGCTGTGTCCATCAGTGGTTCTACTGCTTAGTTAGCTTGGAGCTGAAGTCACTCTAGGGTACTGGGTCGGTGGCTATGGAAACCATGGGTGACCATGGAGACCATGACTGATTGCCATGGAAACGTGACAAAGTCACCATGGAAACATGATAGTCTCCATGGAAACAGAAGAAAGCCTACCCTCAGGGCTGGAGCCTGGCCATCAGTGGCTCTGTGGCGGACAGGAAGCAGGACTCAAACTCACGGTCTGAGAATCGATCGACGGAGAGCCGCGCATTGCGACGCATCTCCAGCCGCTCGGCTGCTGGCAGCGCAAGGATGGTCTCCATGGCGGTGGCGTAACTGTCATCGCTGTCGGCCAGGAAGCCTGTTTGGGCTCCGTGGTAAGGAACCACAATGTCCAACAGGGGGCCACCGGACCGGTGGGCCAGGATGATGGTACCTGCTGCCATGCACTCTACCACACCTGAGAGAGAGAGGGAGAAGGAGAGGTTAGCATTAGCAGTAGTAAGGGTTAGCAGCGGTTAGTTATCGTTAGCCTGGTTACCTATCCCAAAGTGTTCGTTCCACATGGTGTGCAGGCCGATGGTGGCGCTCACAAGCTCCCTCTGGAGCTCCTCGTAGGGAACGTTGAGTCTGAACTCCACACGGTCGGCCACTCCCAGCTCCGCACACAGCCCCCTCAGCATCAGCACCCGGTCCTCATCGTCCTGGTTACGGCATCCGCCAATCAGTACCAGCTTCAGGGATTCCCGGCCCCCAGGCCCCTCCCCCTCCTTCCTCTCCAGCAGCTTCCGGAAGGCGCGGATCTGGAGCTGGTGGTCTTTCTCCGGCCGGAACTGCCCCACCGACACGATGGAATGGCACTTCCTGTCCCCGCTCCCTCCACGCCCCTCCACACTTCCTACTTCCTGCCCGAGCTCCTCCCACCCCTCCTCCTCCTCTTCTTGCTGCTGCTCCTCCTCCTCCAGAGGAAGGTCTAGGAACGAGCGGACATCACAGGGAGGGTATACGATGCTGGTGCGGTCGGGGGCTCGCCACAGTGCCAGGATGTGACCCAGTGTCCAGGTGGAGTTTACCATCACCAGGTGGCTGCAGCTGCCGGCCAGGCCGTACAGCAGGGCGAACATGCAGTAGTACAGCACCTTCACTGCACTCAGCACCGGGTTGGCCGAGATGTAGTCGGCGTTGTTGAACCTGCAGAAGGGGATGGAGATAGTAATTTAGCACAGGGTTTTATACCATAGAGCAGGGCTTCTCAAACTCCGGACCAAGGTCCGGATCCGGACCGAACTGCAAATCAATCCGGACCGGACCCTGTGTCACATTAGATGTAAATTAATGTATATTTTCTTGTGTCTAACACGTTGTGAGAATAAATGTGCATATATATTTACTTGTGTGCGCGAGCGTGACACACATTGCAGACCGCAAGTTAACCCATAAAACATTGGTAGCATTAGGGAGGGGAAGGGGCGAGGGAGTTTTTCCCCAATCAGAAGCGCAGCGTCATTGTTATGACAATTGTCAGGGACCTGCACACATTATTGCGAATGCTGGCAGCATGGTCGTTTTTCCAAAGTTCCCCCAAAAGCAAAAGGAAAGTTGAATCAAAGAAGAAAACCGAAATTCCAAAGAAGAATGGAACAGAGAAATATGCATTTTATTTCTCCCCAAAGTCCGCACCAATCCAATGTGCTTGATTTGCACAGAAGTCCGTTGCCTATTATAAAAGAGTGGTAAATGGTGACGCCACTATGAATCGAAGCAACAGCTATTTTTTGAGCAGCAGATCCCGGGAACACAGAGGTGAAGGAGACAGCAAAACATACTTTAGTTAATAATCTTCCTATCAGCCGTACAGACAGATTTTTGTTTGTCAGATTATATGAACACATGCAAGAGAGATGAAAATTGGAGGCCCTGGGGGTTCTTTTTTGGGCAAGCACAAAAGTCCCTTTTTCTGTATTCAAGAAAGTAGTGGAAGGAGTGCATGGTTGAAGTAACTCGAGGCTTTTGTTGGAGGGATAGGAAGAAACAGGAGCCCAATGTCTGAGAAAATTAGCAGATATCCTTATCCAAACTCCACCTACAACCAGGAGAACCTGGTGACACAGCTGACGGATGAACTCAAAATGCAGAGTGCATTTTCACTGGCTGTTGATGAATCAACTGACAAGGCACTGACAACGCCCAGCTTCATGCATATCGTTAGGTAGTTACACGTGAAGGCAAAGGGAACAATTTTCGTGAGGACATATTAGCCTCAAAACCCTCCCATGGCCCACACCCAGGGGAGAGGACCATTTTTGAAGCCCATCATGCCAGGACTGCTGAATGTAAATGGGCAATTGACTCAAAAGACTGTGGATTGTTCCCTTGCACTGATGGAGCTTCCAGCCATGACTGGGAGGAGAGAAGGGAGCTTGTTCAGCCCTGAAAGAGCACAATACAGACCTGCTGTCATAGCACTGCATATTCCACCAGTTTCGTGCTTGTGGTGGCCAGATCTTAGAAAAGAAATACTCGGAATGTAATGGAGACAAAATTATTAGGCTTGTGAACTCTGACCTGAGAGCCTCCTCAGCCCCCTTCAGCAACTTTTGGGTGATGGTGGACATCTTCATCTAAAAGGGTAGAAGCCTCAACCTTCAAACCTCCAAGGCCAAGGCACAATCTAGTGGGGTGGTGAAGCCCTTATATCAGCAGTACGTTCTTTCCAAAGGAAGTTGGAAGATCCTTTCAAGGAGTGACAGAAAGAGGCACATCTCCACTTTACCAACTTCTATTGGAACAAAACTAATTGGTAAATCAACCATCACCTCATGTGGCAAATTCCTGGGAGAAGGTAGTTAGGAAGTAATTTGTTCAAAAACCGTTTTTGAATGATTTCAAGTTCTGGGTAAGCCAAGTCCTGCTCCGTTGGGGATCCTTCCATTCTCTGGTGAAGAATCTTTCAAGAATCTCAAGAGAGGCCACAGAGCAATCCCTTTTCCGTGGGCAATGTTTCATCTCTGCAACCGAGCTGAAGTAGATCCTCCAGGAGAATGTTTGCTCTGAAGGAATGTGACTGTGACTCCTGTAACATTCTGGACATAAGAATGGCTTACGGCAGCAAAATGTCCCCCACCGTCAGAAGGTGGCCAGGGACTGTTAATCCGAGATTGATTTGGTGCGCTCGACCCGATGAGTCTGTATCGGGTCCAACATTATATGCTGAGTGGTCTGGGATAATAGTAGTTCGCTCACGATGAAAACAGGATGTAGAGTGGAATAAACTCACTTACCTTGCAGCAAGTTGTAGGAATGAACAGCTTGAGGGTCAGTGCCGTCAGATGCGCAAGTCACACTTTTGTACCAAGGTTGTCAAGGCATTGTTACAGGGCAAACAGTGGCCGATTTTCTCCCAGACTAGTTGAAGCCACCATAGTGTAACTAATTGAATGTGGTGTGGTATATGTTATGGCATGTTGATTTAATGTCATGCACTTTACTGGCAATTGTGTCAGAGACCTTGACCTTGTATAAAATTAGCAGTGGGACTGTAATAAAAAAGTGTTGAGCCCTGGGCGCGGAGGAAGAGCTTATGGAGTGAGGATTGAAGACAGCTGAAAGCTATGCGATCATATTATTTTGAGTAGTTGCAAAACATTCCAAGTCCTCCACACTTGTTTCCTAAGTAGATTTGAATTTATCATGTTATTCTGATTCTAAGTATGGGTCGCAAAAAGGTGAATCATCTATAGAACAATTTGGAGTTGTTTTCAAAAGAACCAGGAGACAAAAAGATTCTTTTAGTGGCAAGTTTGAGCAGCCCAGAATGATCTTGCCGTTCATTCATTGCGGCCGCTCTAAGGCCTGAGGTTCCCCTGGTGGTTTCTCGCACTG
>PIJE02000144.1:545498-642458 GCA_002895965.2 Coryphaenoides rupestris
TTACTATTTATTTATTCAGACACTTCTATCCAAAGCCAGTTGAGATACAGGCCATTAAGCAGCAGGAAGGAGTTAGGTTATCTTGCTCGGGGATACCTACAGACAGACTGCCGACTGACCCTGCTATGTTTGTGTTGCAGGCTGGGAGGCTCTGACCTCGCTGGTTCCTGACATCTACATCGACTCGATGGGCTACGCCTTCACACTTCCGCTGTTCCGTTACCTGGGAGTGTGCACAGTGGCCAGCTACGTGCACTACCCCACCGTCAGCACAGACATGCTGTCTGTAGTGCGAGACAGGAACCCCAGGTGAGAACCACCAGAACCTCAGCCTTAGAGGCCCAATGATTGAAGGGAAGATCATCTGGCTGCTCAACTGCCAGCTAAAGATCTTTGTCTCCTGGTCTTTTGAAAACACTCAAATGTTCTATAGCTGATGTCACCTTTTTGCACCATTACTTAGAATCAGAATAACATGATAATCATAATCTACTTAGAAACAAGGTTGTTTTGCAACTACTCCAATATATGATCGCATGCTTCAGCTGTTCTCATCCTCACTCCATAAGCTCTATGGTATAAAACCCTGTGCTAAATGACTATGTCAGCAGTACGTTCTTTCCAAAGGAAGTTGGAGATCTTCAGGAGTGACATAACAGAGGCACATCTCCACTTTCCAACTCTATTGGAGCAAACTAATGGTAATCACCATCACACTCATGTTGCATTCCTGGAGAGGCTGGCTGAGAATTTTCAAAACCGTTTTGATGATTTCAGTCTGGGTAAGCAAGTCCTGCTCTGTATTGGATCTCCATTTCTGGTGAAGAATGTTCAAGAATTCTCAAGAGAGGCACAGAGCATCTTCCCGTGGGCAAATGTTTCATCTCTGCAAACCGAGCTGATAGATCTCCAGGAGAATGTTGCCTCTGAAGGAAAGTGGACTGTGACCCTGTAACATTCTGGACAAAGATGGCTACGGCAGCAAATGTCCCCCACCGTCAGAAGGTGGCCATTCATTTGCTCACCATGTTCGGTTCCACATATTGCTGTGAGTCTGGATTTTCCACGATGAACATTGTGAAAAAACTCATACCGGCAGCAGTTTGACAAATGAACACTTGGGTCAGTACCTCCAACTGGCAATCACACCTTTTGTACCAAGGTTCAAGGCATTGGCTACAGGCAAACAGTGCCATTTCTCCCACTAGTTCAAGCCACCATACTGTTCTATTGAATGTGTGTGTATATGTTATGGATGTTGATTTATGTCATGCACTTTACTGGCATTGTTCCAGACCATTGACCTTGTATAAAATTCACAAGTGGACCTTTAATAAAAAAGTTTGAGTACCCCTGCCAGAGAGCTTATGGAGTGAGGATGAGAACAGCTGAAGCATGCGATCATATATTGGAGTAGTTGCAAAACAACCTTGTTTCTAAGTAGATTATGATTATCATGTTATTCTGATTCTAAGTAATGGTGCAAAAAGGTGACATCATCTATAGAACATTTGAGTTTTTTCAAAAGACCAGGAGACAAAGATCTTTAGCTGGCTGTTGAGCAGCCAGATGATCTTCCCTTCATTCATTGGGCCTCTAAGGCTGAGGTTCTGGTGGTTCTCACCTGGGGTTCCTGTCTCGCACTACAGACAGCATGTCTGTGCTGACGGTGGGGTAGTGCACGTAGCTGGCCACTGTGCACACTCCCAGGTAACGGAACAGCGGAAGTGTGAAGGCGTAGCCCATCGAGTCGATGTAGATGTCAGGAACCAGCGAGGTCAGAGCCTCCCAGCCTGCAACACAAACATAGCAGGGTCAGTCGGCAGTCTGTCTGTAGGTATCCCCGAGCAAGATAACCTAACTCCTTCCTGCTGCTTAATGGCCTGTATCTCAACTGGCTTTGGATAGAAGCGTCTGAATAAATAAATAGTAACACCGCTACAGACACATTAGGGATTCATATTTCTCCAGCTAAAACTTGCACCCCAGCAAGAAAAGATCTGTGACGAGTAGTGTAGATTCAGCCTATACGCTTAACAGAATAGATCTACAGTGTAATCTATGTAGATATGCCAGATTCACGCTCCACAATTATTATGAGAATTTTACTGCATTAAAAAAAATTGTTTTGCTACAAAGCAGCACACAAACAACTTGGACCACTAGCTTCTTCTGGACATCCATGTAGGATGTATTTGGATTCCTCCTTGTGAAACATATTCAATCTAAATTGAAGCGCGGGGAATATTCTGAGAGTTCAAACACTGGTATTAAAACAAGTGGCTCTGATCGGCAGCACCGAGGATGTTCCTCACCCAGGAAGATGGAGCCCAGGCTCTGGCCCAGCAGGGTGAAGTGGGGGTAGGACCCGGCCTCCACCAGCGCCCGGTGATGGAGGAAGACAAAGGTGATGGGCCGAGGAAGGGTGATGTTGAACCTCTGGCGCGCTAACTCCAGGATCTGCTCCCCGCTCACGCCCTGGTCGCCCGTGTAGACTGCAAACGCCACGCCAGGGTAGCTGGGAGGACGTGAACGACAAGAATACTGTTCAGGCATGATGATATTCCAATTAAAATGTACAATATAATCATCTAATGTTTACATGTGTTTCATTGTGCATTAACATTGCCTGACTGCCATTTCCTGCCTGGGATTAATTAAATACTAATAAAGTACCATCTTATCTTGTGTACATGGGTATATTTTCTGGATAAATATTTGTGTTGTGTATTTTTTACTCGGATTTGAATGTACTCCCCTCATCTCTTTTTCAATTACTGTCTTATACTTTCTACTGTGACACCTAAGCCCAACCCTAACCCACAGCCAAATGTCCCAACCAGGATCAACCAAATCCCTCTCCAATTAAATGAAGGCGTGTGGGAGGGGGGGTTATTATGGCTCACCGGTTCTGCAGGGCTCGCAGGGCGCACCACAGCACCCTCTCCCCACCGCCACCCCCGTTACAGTAGGGGTGAAAGAAGGCGACGGTAGGGGGGTGTCCGTCCGGTGCCCCTCGGGCCCCCCGGCGGCCCTGCAGCCATGCCCGGACCCCCAGGACCAGCAGCCCCAGGAGCAGGCTCAGCACCAGGCTGAGGTAGACGCAGGGCAGCAGCAGGGACCATAGCAACCTGGTGGGGGTTTATTATACATACATTAACCACAATAAATGTTTCTGGGTTCTTACGAGAGAAGACACATTTATTATAATATTTTGTATATTTTTGTACATGTTATATAGAAATTTTACAATTACAAAGTGTTGACAGGAAAAGTCCTAAAAAAAAACCAAACGCGCATGTATTTTGTTGTACGCATGAGACAGAGACAGTGTTTACAATGACGTCATTCTACATTCACCAGCATTGGGTGTTGATTAGGTACACGATACATAACCGAATCAAAATCAAAATCTGGACGCAATCAATCAATGGACTAGACGTTTGAAATGAGAGGTTTCACCTGATGACATCGCAGAAACACATTGATAAGTGATGATCATGATCGTGATGATGGTCGTGATCGTGTCCGTCCATCGTGAAAACGCAACACAAACCCGGAAGTGATCTGTGATTGGCTCAGCCTGGTCGTTGCGTCATCCACGTCATACACGTTTATCGACAGAAAAATGTCAATTTGTAAATACTTTTACGGCAGTTATATTATTTGTATAATAAATTTATTGAATAATAATAATAATAATAATATAATTGGTACTATTATTATTATTATTATTATTATTATTATTTAATTATTATTTTAATATGTTATGTCTCTTATTTTCGTCGCTTCGAGCCAACTGGTCGGCGCTATTCTCAACAACTAAACGACCTTGCTGTCATGACCCTGGAATCTCACTAGTCCTAAAAAGTACTCGTTTCAAGTTTCAAGTTTCAAGTATTTTATTGTCACTTCACAGTTTACACAAGTATAAGGAGTAAGTGAAAAACCTTATGTGCAAAACGCCCGACAGTCGACAGCAGTTATAAAAGAATACAAAATAGAAACAGAAATAGAATAGAAATTCAAAGCAAAAAACGACATAAAAAAATACAAAAGAATAACTGTATAAAATAAAATAAAATATACAGTATACAAAAAATATCAAGGGGAGCAATACACATAATCAATGTAATAAAATATACATTGTTATATGCTGACATTCACAGAATGTCAGCATATGGGCAGGGATCAGCACTTCAGCAGTCTGCTCACTTGATACTGCGGTATCGCCTGCCTAACGGTGGAATTGTGTACAGTTTGTGGCGGTGGTGGTTATTGTCTTTAGTAATCCGTTTGGCCTTGGCCACACACCGCCTGGTGTATATATCCAGGAGGGAGGGAAGCTCACCTCCAACGATGTACTGGGCCGTCCGCACCACCCTCTGTAGTGTTCTACGCTCCAGTGCGGTGCAGTTCCCGTACCAGACGGTGATGCATCCTGTAAGAACACTCTCGATGGTACAGGAGTAGAATGTTCTGAGGATGCGGGGGCACATGTTGAATTTCCTCAGTCGCCTGAGGAAATACAGGCGTTGTTGGGCCTTTTTCACCACGTGTGTGGTGTGCGTGGTCCATGTGAGGTCCTCGGTGATGTGCACGCCGAGGAACTTGAAACTGCTGACCCTCTCTACTGCAGCACCGTCTATGGAGATGGGGGCGTGCTCTCCTCTCCGCTTCCTGTAGTCAGCTCCTTGGTCTTCTTGACGTTGAGGGCGAGGTTGTTCTCCTGGCACCACTGTGCCAGTGATCCGACCTCCTCCCTGTAGGCTGTCTCGTCGTCGTCGGCGATCAGACCCAACACTGTCGTGTCGTCAGCAAACTTGATGATGACGTTGGAGCTGTGCATAGCCATGCAGTCGTGGGTGTACAGGGAGTAGAGGAGAGGGCTCAACACGCATCCCTGAGGGGCTCCCGTGTTGAGGGTCAGTGGCTCTGAGGTGGTGCTGCCCATCCTCACCACCTGGCGGCGGCCCGACAGGAAGTCCAGTATCCAGCTGCACATGGTTGGGTTCAGGCCTGACCCCTGAGCTTGGTGTTGAGCTTGGCAGGAACTATTGTGTTGAACGGTGAGCTGAAGTCCACAAACAGCATTCTCACACAACAGTTCTTCCCCTCCAGGTGAGAGAGGGCGGTGTGAAGCGCCATGGCAATCGCGTCGTCGGTGGATCTGTTTTGACGGTACGCAAATTGCCATGGGTCCAGCGTGGCAGGCAACATGGAACAAATTAAGTCCTTGACCAACCTCTCGAAGCATTTACTGACAATTGAGGTGAGGGCTACGGGTCTCCAGTCATTCAGGCAGGTTACCTTGGGATGTTTAGGGACAGGCACGATGATGGACATCTTGAAGCCCTCGACTCCTGCCAACTGGTCTGCGCATGCTCTGAGGACGCGCCCCGGGATGTGGTAGGGGTCTGCCGCCTTGCGGATGCCCACCCGCTTGAAGGCTCTGCGCACGTCAGCCTCTGAGATGTTCAGCAGGCTGGTCTCCTCAGGCAGTGCTGACTTCGACTCCGCGGGGTCTCCTTACGGACTCAGAACCCCAATTCAAAAAAACATGCGAAGAATCGCTTCTCCTGTCCAGTCCTTGACCAAGACGTGGACGAAAGATCTGGAGCTGATGGTCCCCGGGCGCTGTCAAGAACGGCCGCCCACTGCTCCTGGATGCCCCTGGAGGGGCAGCATAACTCAGGATGGGTTAAAAGCAGAGACATAATTTCCATGGGCCACCCTCCCTGCATGTGTGTGTGTTTGGCGGCCACCACTTCAAACATGCTCTGTTTGTGTGACCATAAAAAGTGTGGATTAATAAAGTTGTTGTTCTTCTTCTTCTTCTTCTTCTTCGGCGGGCTGCCGTTCACGTCGAACCGAGCAAAGAATGTATTTAACTCGCCTGGGAGGGAGGTAGAGGAGTTCTCTACACTGCTGGTTCTCCCTCTGAAGTCCGTAATTGTCTGTAGCCCTTTCCACACACCCCTCACGTGTGGACTAACTAACTAAAAAACACACTGAGCTTGGACCCCCCTGTGGCCCCTGAATGAGTCTACAATTATGGATTTCTTGCAAAGCTAATAGGGATGTGTTTTCATTATTCTAATGTAATGAACAACCGGCCCCATCCCATCCCATCCTATGGGAGATATTTTCCAGTACATTCTTAAGAATGTCTTGTCAATATGCTGTGTGTGTGTGTGAATTAAGTGTGGAGAAATACAGAGAACAACTAGAGACACACACGTCCACCCATGTCTATATTGAGGTTCCCAAAATGGTTACGTTGAAGGCTCTTTGCATCTGAACATACATATGATGGCGAGGTATGCGGTAGGCAGTCCAGAAGCTAGACTGAACATCTAGAGACGGACAGGAGCCAAACTGAACAGATGGACATGAGCCAAACTGAACAAGGTGATATCTTGGGCCAGGTATGGGAGAGAGAGAATCTATGTATAGTACTTTGTTGCGGTATCCATAAAGGGGTTTTGGAATGTATAGCATGACCATGTGACAGGGTATAAAACACAGAACCTGAGGAGGGTGTGTCAGTCTTCTCTGCAGATTTGACTCAGGCTTTGTGTCACTATTGGCTGTGACAAATAAAGTCTTTAACTTTCAAACTTTGGTCTTCCTGATCTCCCTCTTACGAATGTCACGAGTATTGATAAATCCATGACAGCCCCAACAGTAATCTGGGGTCTAGAACCGCCACTGTAATTTAATAAAGTTATCAAGAGCAGGGATGGTGAAATTACGTTATGTATCTTTATTAAAATGTAAATAAAGATTGAAATAAATAATGTAAATAAATAACAACATGATTTATTTTTTGTATAAATTATATTTATAAATTATTTATAAATTTTTTTATTAGGTTATGTATATACATGTTATGTATTAAGTATAGCTATCAACTCACTTCATCACTCACTCCAGAGCAGAACCAGCGGACCCCTCCCGGTGACATGATGCCTGATGATGACCTTCACAGGAGAAACACCAGACTGTAAATATAAAGATTCTAGATATATCGATGAGCATCCCCTATTTAGTGTAAAGGACTCCTGGCGTCAGAGAAATACAGCGTGCAGAGGATGTGCGCCAAAACTGTTTATGAGCCTGTACTCTGTATGGAGTACCAATTTCCTTCTAAAATCCACAAATACAAGTTTGTGTGTAGTGAAATATATATATGTAAATGTAAATGTATATATATATAGGTTTAGAAATAGGCCTACGTCCTAAGGAACAAATACATTCAAGGCCCATAATAGTGGCCTATAGCAATATAGAATCGATACGCCGGATAGAATTCAGTGTATCGATTGGGTTTATAGACAGGCCGAGATGCTCAACCCTACGGCCGCGTTCTGATGCGGCCGACGAAGGCATCCGTGGTGTCAACCATGCCAGGCTGCCCACTCATGAGGAGCAGACGGGCCGCTCTACCTTCTGAGCCACTGCCGCAGTCAGTCAAGTGTTTCCAGTGTCCATGTCACCTTGTTGGCTGTGTGTGTGTTATGGCCTTATAAAGACAAAACAAAGCACTTCTTCTTTCCGACGTCACATCCTTCCTTTTAGATCTCTATAATTGAGTCGTAACACTCGGGGTGGGTGTAGACGGAGCCAAGCCATCTCCAGACACACACCTCCCCAGCACGCTCAGGTAACACACACTCACTCATTCATTCACTCACTCTCACACACACACATCTGTATGTCCATCTGTATGTATCTTTTTATTATTCTGTATTTATCTACTTTGCTATACAGTATAACTATATTCATCTTACAGCTGCACACACACACACACAAATAACGCATCATAAAATGATAATAAAAGAAATGCTGCCAGTGTAATGGGAAAAGTCCATATAAGGCCTTTCTTTCAGCTGGCATTATGTTCCTTGAATAGATTGTCATTATGACAGACAAACTGTCCACAACTGGCATTAGCGTGACTTCTTCTTTGACCAGTCATAAAGATAAGCAGCTGGGGTGAGGGTTGGTTGACCGTTAAACCCCCTCACTTCTCCTATACCATGAGTGGGGTGAAAAGTGTGTTTAAAAGGGACAGGTGAATCTCTGTTTGTACTCACTCTGGTAGAGAGGAGTCTGGTGAATGCATTCATTAAAATACTCTTAATTTCTACAAGTATTCAGTTTGAAGATCTCATTGCCCTAGGTGCAATTATTGAATTGCCACGACACCATCCAGAATACATGCCTGCACACACATGCATCAAATGTGCATGTACACACACACACACACACACACACACCTTCGTTCCTGGTGATCTCGATGTCGGCAAATAGGCCAATCTTGATGACCTGCCAGAGCAGACCCAGCACCAGATGCTGCCTGCCCTCCTTCAGGTCCTCAGCCCCAATGTTGACCACATGACAGCCGATGGCCGAGGCTGAGTTAAGAGCCAAGTTGAGATTCTCCTGTTGATGCATACAGTACATGCATAACGCACATGATACACACACCCATTTACAGCATACACACACACATCTCCCCTTCCTTCAACTTGATGGTAAAGAGAGTGGGAGGGGGAGGGGCCTATCTTACCTGGATGTGAATGGTGAGAGGCCTATCTTACCTGGATAGTGATAGGAGGGGGAGGGGCCTATCTTACCTGGATGTGAAGGGTGAGGGGCCTATCTTACCTCGATAGTGATAGGAGGGGCCCATATTACCTGGATGTGAAGGGGGAGGGGCCTATCTTTCTAGGTTGTGAAGAGGGAGGGGCCTATCATACCTGGACGTAAAGGGGTATGTGTCTATCTTACCTGGATGGTGAAGGGAGTGAGTTTCTTGTTGATTGTTCTCTTGTTGATTGTTCTCTCGTCAATGGTATCCGGGACGGAAAGGTTGATCATCTTACTAACAAAGCACAGGCACAAAGAGGTTATTTTTTCAGCTGTTCTGAGTACTAACTAAGAACAAATAAAAACATTAAATTTCGGGGAAACCCCCTCCTGTACAATACAGACTGACAACCAAACTACTTAGTGTGTAGTAGAGCGATACGATTATGTTCATCGTATAACCGGCAGATGCTGATTGAGTAAAAAAATGTATTGTGGAAAACTAAAGTCAGGGTCGCAAGGACCTTCAGAGCTCGAAATTGGGTCAATGGGGCCAATAGAGGTTGGGAACCACTGGTATAAAAGCAGATTTTGCAGTACCAGAGCAGGATGCCGTCCCCCATGGCTGTAAACAGCTGGTTGCTGGCGGGGTCCATGGGCAGCAGGTGGCTGCAGTCTGGATCCTTCTCCAACGCCTTGTTCACCCAGTTCACAAACGCCACCTTCTCCTCCTCTGTGGAACACATTTTATTTATATATATTTATATTTTATATATAAACAAACAAACATAAAAGCAAATACTCAGAAATCTAGGAGGGAATGGGTTAAGTGGGAGACGGTTAAAGGCTGTTCCATACTCCGCGAGACGCGAGAACAAAGTTCTCGCACCTAGGGCCCCGCCCACAAAATGACGTCATTTTGTTCTCGCAGACCTAGGTCAGGTGTTCTCGCAAGTTGTTCTCGACACATCAGCCGGGCCGAACTTTGTTCTCGCGTCGTGTCCGAGAACTATTGTGTGATTGGTCAATTTGAAGTGGGCGTGGTTAATGCGCTTTCCGCCAGCGCAGAAGTTTCCTGCTGTGGGCGGGGCCTTTGAGGAGTTTCTCGCGGAGTATGAAATGTCCAGGGCGGCGAGAACTTTGTTCTTGTTCTCGCAGCCCTAGGTGCGAGAACAAAGTTCTCGCGTCTCGCGGAGTATGGAACCAACACCACTCCACATATCTTCAGTTTTGGAGTTGGGGGGTTATTGCATTCGAGAGTAGTTCACAATTCATTTTCACATTCATTTTCACAATTCATTTTCACAATAGGCGCTTGTGTGTTTCTAAGCGGTTAAACAGTAAAAGGTGATGGGTCTTCACAACTTTCATGGAAACGTTTATCCGACCTTACCAATGCTTGTGTGGGCATGAGTACATCATAAGACAGTGGGGCAACATCGGTTTAGGCATCAAACACCAAGCGTTTAGTCGCGAGAGGCATGGATGTCCAAACTGCACTTATCTCGCGCTGAAACGCATTTTGCAGCCACGCACACAATAACCTCATAAGACGCTATTGCCCAATGATCCCTCTGTATGTATCTTGTGCTGGTGCACCTCTACTTGCTTCCCTACCGTTTTGGAGTTGGGGGGTTATTGCATTCGAGAGTAGTTCACAATTCATTTTCACAATAGGCGCTTGTGTGTTTCTAAGCGGTCAAACAGTAAAAGGTGATGGGTCTTCACAACTTTCATGGAAACGTTTATCCGACCTTACCAATGCTTGTGACAAGGGACAACCTTGGCGGAGTCCAACACCCACTGAGAACGTGCTTGACTTTGTGCCGAGAATACGGACGCAGCTCGCACTTTGTTCGTACAGGACCGAATGGCACGTACAACGGCCCCGGTACCCCATACTCCCGTAGTACCCCCCACAGGATTCCCCGGGGGACACGGTCATAAGCCTTCTCCAAGTCCACAAAGCACATGTAGACTGGATGGGCAAACTCCCATGCCCCCCCCAACAACCCTGCGAGGGTAAAGAGCTGGTCCACTGTTCCACGGCCAGGACGGAATCCGCATTGTTCCTCCTGAAGCTGAGGTTCGACAATCGGCCGGAGCCTCCTTTCCATGTCCCCAACCTCCCCCGGGATGCACGAGAAGTTCTTCCGGAGGTGGGAGTTAAAGACCTTATGGACAGGGGCTTCCACCAGACGTTCCCAGTTCACCCTCACTACACGTTTGGGTTTACCAGGTCTGTCTGGCAGCCTCCCGCGCCATCTGATCCAACTCACCACCAGGTGGTGATCAGTTGACAGCTCTGCTCCTCTCTTCACCCGAGTGTCCAAAACATGCGGCCGCAGATCTGCTGATACGATTACAAAGTTGATCCGACCTTACCAATGCTTGTGTGGGCATGAGTACATCATAAGACACTGGGGCAACATCGGTTTAGGCATCAAACACCAAGCGTTTAGTCGCGAGAGGCATGGATGTCCAAACTGCACTTATCTCGCGCTCAAACGCATTTTGCAGCCACGCACACAATAACCTCATAAGACGCTATTGCCCAATGATCCCTCTGTATGTATCTTGTGCTGGTGCACCTCTACTGGCTTCCCTACCGTTTTGGAGTTGGGGGGTTATTGCATTCGAGAGTAGTTCACAATTCATTTTCACAATAGGCGCTTGTGTGTTTCTAAGCGGTTAAACAGTAAAAGGTGATGGGTCTTCACAACTTTCATGGAAACGTTTATCTGACCTTACCAATGCTTGTGTGGGGAGAGAACGCCCTGGGAACAAGGTCAGAGATGGACGGTGAAGGGTGAGGTGCTGAGGAGGGTGAGGAGAGAGAGGGTGAGGCGTGGGATGCCGAAAACAGAAGAACACAAGCAAGTGACCCAATCTTCTTTGTTGTCACATGACGGATGATGTCTTTCAAGCAAGCGACAAGCAAGATCACTTTTTGTCTCTCCATCAGAGATGGCAACAATGGAGAGAGAGAGCGAAAGAGAGCGAGAGAGAGCGAGAGAGAGAGCGAGAGAGAGCGAGAGAGAGCGAGAGCAAAGACCAGAATGCTGGTACAGGAAGAGCTCTGTGGCGCTAGTTTCAGTTAGCACTTGCAGCGTTTTTTTCTTCCGTTTTGCAGAGGGGAGGCCAACCAGGAGCTTAACCACAGACTTCCTCCTGCGCTTCAAACTGTTCAAACTGTTCCAACAGCTAAAGAGTTTACCCTTGCCTTGTTGTGAGGTCGTTATATATTATACTGCACAATAAAACACAATAAAATAGCGATAACGTGTCGAAAACCTGAATGACCAAAACTAAAGCTATTCATCACATTACCTCGTCATTAATGCATATGCCTTTAAAACATTAGCCCAGCCTAAAACTTAAACCAATTCTAACAATAAAATGATTGAAATTACTTACAGTTGTGGTCAAAAGTTTACATACACTTGTAAAGAACATGTATCTCATGGCAGTCCAGAGTTTCCAATAATTTCTACAACTCTTATTTTTCTGTGATAGAGTGATTGGAGCACATACTTCTTTGTCACAAAAAACATTCATGAAGTTTGGTTCTTTTATGAATTTGTTATGGGTCTACTGAAAATGTGACCAAATCTGCTGGGTCAAAAATATATATACAGCAACATGAATTATCAATTTAGGTGATGTATAAAGTTGTGTCAATCAAATTAGCTTGTGTACAATGTGTGTGTAGCACTGATGGCCCTGCTCCAGGATGGAGAGAGTCTGGAGGACCTGATGAAGCTCTCCCCAGAGGAGCTGCTGCTCCGCTGGGCTAACTACCACCTCGAACAGGCTGGCTGCCCCAATCCAAACTTCAGCTCTGATATCAAGGTATTGCATAAGACACACATGGACACATATACACATGTACATCCTTATTATGTTTATTATGTTATTTATGTGTGTGTGGTGTGTGTGTGTGTGTCTGTGTGTCCTGTCTGTCTGTCTGTCTGTCTGTCTAGATATTTTCAGTATATTTGTTCTTGTTTTATTCTTCTTCAGATTTTGTTAATTGTTTATTGTACATATAACATTATCTATCTCTCACTCTATCACGCGCACACACACACACACAAATTCCTGTGATCCTGCAATTATTTTCATTCAATATTGTTGGTGGAATGATTAATGATGCATTATTTAATGGCTTATGATTGATGAGTTATCCTTAATGGGTTGTTCTTGCGTATGTGTGTGTGCATGCATGTGTTTGTAGGACCTCCAAGGCCTAACTACAACATCCTGAACCAGGTGACACCCAAAGGAGACGAGGAGGGCATACCGGCCATCCCCATCGATATGACAGGCGTCAGGGTAGGAGCATATTGTGCACGCATCTGGGCCACACACCTCCACATCCTTACCACTGAGTCACGCAGCAGGTGCTTGTATCCACAGTGACCCTACAGTGTACACAGAGACAGGCCATCAAGGGGGTTAGGGGATATTGGAGAGGCAGGGAGGTGAGGTTCAGGATAGAGAGCAGGGAAACAGGTACCCAATTGATTGATTAATGGCCACTTGATTAATTGTTTATTAGTTAATTCATGTGATCACATTTTGGTCAAAACATTAGATGACCACCAATGCAGTTTTGGCAGTGCGGCCCCGGGTGGGTGATGTAGTTTAAACACAGCCGCCACCGTAGTCGTCATAGTATCCTGTTTGTAGTCCCCTGCTGAACCTGAACCCCTGGCGTTTGACCTCTCACCCCCGCAGGAGAAGGAGGACCTGAAGAGGGCGGAGTGCATGCTGGAGCAGGCCGACAGGCTGGGCTGCCGCCAGTTCGTCACGGGCGACTGGACGTCGTCCGCGGCAACCCCAAGCTGAACCTGGCCTATGTGGCCAACCTGTTCAACAAGTACCCGGCGCTGAAGAAACCTGAGAACCAGGACATCGACTGGAGCTCCATTGAAGGTCTGTCACCTTCATTTTACATTTAGAGGCCAGAACTCTCTATTTCAGATGTGCTACAAATGCTACGACTGTATCTTCAGTTTCTACCGTTATTAAGATGTTGATATAGTCAAGCAGCATCTTGGGACAAAGAACACAAGTACTTTTTCTCTCCGCAAAGGCTGGGTGTTGGGGTCTGGTGGCCCCTGCTGGCCACACCTCTGCTTATAGCTGGGTTAAATCCAGAGATGCTTGGGTTCGTATTCATAGTCTGTTGTGTGGGAGGATTCTCAGACGCCCCGGTGTGTTGGTTCTGCAGGAGAGACCCGAGAGGAGCGGACCTTCAGGAACTGGATGAACTCCTTGGGGGTGAACCCTCGCGTCAACCACCTCTACCTGTAAGAAACTCTGGTCATCACTGCTGAGAAAATGTGCATTACATTTGTAACTCAACCACCTGCCTCAAGTGAGCTATTGCTTTCATAAAATGGTCACCAAGCATGGCAATATGAAAGTAGGCTAATAGACACAAAATAGTTTTTATTAACATGTTCATAAAGCATTGTTCAAAGAAATAGGCCCTCCTGGTTGCCTGCACACACGTTGCTATGCAACATACTAGTGGTCACAGACACCAAATTCAACAGGTTTTTATTAACATAATTTGGCTATTTATTTATATTAATTTGTATGTTGCCATTTGTTGTGCAATCACTGAAAAACTGTCCAGCGTCAGTAGGGTGACTTTGAAAACTGCTTGTAGGCTTGCAATTATTGTTAGGTGGATGTGTGTCGCTTGGCATGGCAAGAATGTTGCTCTACTTTCTCCACTCACCGAGGGTCTGTCACCAGTATCTCTGGAGAGAGGCTTCACACTTGTCTTCCCCTCACAGGCAGAGTGATACCAATTGTGAAATGGAATTAGAGTCAGAACTGTGGTATATGGTTATTATATCACGGCTATGAACCAATCAGATAGCTTGATTGCAGGTACCAGTATTAATACACAATGTGGAGGCGAAGAACCTCTGCGGTTGCCTCAGTGTAGTGCAGCGCTTAATGTAACTGCGTAGTGTCGGCAAAAAAACCTTGCATTTAAACAGCTCTTTGAAGTGCCTCCAATTTCTGTCTTTGATTGTTTTCACTTGCGAGTATCTCAGCATAATCTTGTCTGCTGAATGACTAAATGTAAATGTACCCACGTGCATGTGTGTGTGTTGTGTTTTTACAGGGACATTGACGATGGCCTGGTCATCTTCCAGCTCTACGAGAAGATCAAGGTCCCGGTGGAGTGGGACCGGGTCAACAAGCCACCGTACTCCAAGCTGGGGAGCAACATGAAGAAGGTAGCTACATGCTGATGCTAGGCTACATACTAATGCTAGGCTACAGGGGGTTAGCTCTTGCTCATGCTAGGTTACAGCAGTTGTGGATCTATGGGTGGGCCTGGGTGGGCCCAGGCCCAGATTGACAGCTTGCCCACCCATTCAGATTCATAATTACCTTAAATGTGAATTGTTTTGTCTTAAGGAATCGTTAGAATTCTGTATTAATAATCTCCAAAAAGTGTGGAGATGCCATTGAAACCAACTGGAGACAACGCTGGATGTGATTGTTTGTCTCCATCGGCCCGTTGCTATGTTCGTTAGGGACTTTAAGCATCGACGGCTGCGAGAACTTCTTGCATCTGCGAGAACTTGACTCGCTCCCCTCTGCCGCCGTAGCCTGTTGATCTACAGGGAGAATACACCTTTCACGTAGTCACTACAACCTGTGTGTTAGATGAGTGAATTTTATTGTTAACACTAGAAGCGCCATCGCCGACGCCAATTGGCGTTGTGATTTTATACAATTATAATTATTACAGCAGTCAGTGTAAATTCCACGATCAACTCTTTCCTTGACGTTTCCTAATTATCTATGCTGCAACTGCAGAGATTATTTCATTTTCATTTTTCAAATAAAGCAACAGAATTCATTTTTCTGCGTGACCAAAATTTTATTATTCTGTTACATTTGTTGCTAAAATTAAGTGCTGCCTGACTGACAGATTTATATACAAACTTTCATGTGTTTCATAGTGTGTGTCTTTAGAGATGTGAAAAACATCGTAGTTCACGCTTCCTTCACGACGCACGCGACATTTCCGTATCGTGTTAAAGTAGTTCACACATCCATATGCAGGCACACACACACACACACATCTCGTTCTTTCTTTTATTATTATTATTATTATTAATATTATTATACTTTATTTTATTTTTAATTTCTATTTATTTATTTTTTTCCAGTTTATAGTTACTTGTTTTTAAATAAATGTTGTGAATTCTGTATAATTTAGGCCTCGCATAAGCCCTTTTGGGTTTCTTGCCTACCTTGCACCTCTCTTTGTTGTTATTTTCTTTATCTCTTTGCTTTTTTGTCTTATCATTGTGCAAAATAAAAATCAAATCAAATCAAATCAATTTTTGGGGTCCCCACTCCCACATTGTATTGTAAATGTCTAAGCCTGTTGAAGAAAACGTGCGGTGATGAGCTTCACTCAGGCCTACCCATCAGCCACTTTCTGTATCCGCCACTGGGTTACAGGGCTGGGCAGCAACATGAAGTCAGTTAGCTACATGCTCCTGCTAGGCTACATGCTAAGCCTAACCTCCTGTCCTGTGTTTTGCAGCTGGAGAACTGTAACTATGCGGTGGAGCTGGGGAAGAAGGAGGCCAAGTTCTCCCTGGTGGGCATCGCTGGGCAGGACCTCAACTCTGGGAATCGAAAACTCACCCTGGCTCTCCTCTGGCAGCTCATGAGGAGGTAGGGCCTGCAGACACCTCCTTATTACTCAGTGTTAGAAGGTGATGCCTCTGTTTACAATCATCTCATGAGTCAGAAAACAATGACCTGTATTTACACACCCATTCACTAATGTTCACTAATGCAACACATTCACCTGTGCGTGCGCACTCACATGCGCACTCACGCGCACCTATTCACACACACATCCGTCCAATCCGATGTTACTGTGACACTGGGACCAGGACAGGAGGGATGGAGGGCGGGGGTGTGAACATCCAGTCCGGAAGCTGACCCTGCGCTTCCTCCTCAGGTACACCCTCAACATCCTGGAGGAGCTGGGCGACGGGCAGAAGGTGACCGACGACACCATCGTCTCCTGGGTCAACCAGACACTCTCGCTGGCTGGCAAGGCCACCATCTCTGGATTCAAGGTAGGCTGTGCACTCAGACACACCCACTGCTACATGCTAACGCTAACACCGGGACACACCCACTGCTACATGCTAATGCTAACACCCAGACACACCCATTGCTACATGCTAATGCTAAAACCCAGACACGCCCACTGCTAGAATAGAATAGAATAGAATACATGCTACATGCTAAGGCTAAGACCAGGACACACTCACTGCTACATGCTAATGCTAAAACCCAGACACGCCCACTGCTACCACCTAACGCGCATGTCAACTAACAGGTGTGTGTGTGTGTGTGTAGGATTCCTCTATCAGCAAAAGTATACCAGTGCTGGACCTGATCGATGCCATTCAGCCCGGGTCGGTCCGATATGACCTCCTGAAGACAGACGATCTGACTGAAGAGGAGAAACTGAACAATGCAAAGTAGGTCCAGGACCCTACCAATCCCCCCCTGCTCCTTTTTTACTTCCTCCTCCTACTGTGTTTTTCATATGTTAGCGATGCAGGACCTTCCGTTTGCAATAGCGACTAAGGAACCGCGATTCGCTGTCAGTTCGGTTCCTTTTATTTTATACAGAAAAAAGGTTAAAGAGAGAGCTAGCCTGACCTCCCCAACCTCTGTGAGGTAAGGGGAACTAAAAACTGCTCTGCCAAGATCACGACTCGACATGACCCATGGAAGCTTTTATTCAACAAAGAGCCTGGTGTTAAATTCCAATCGTTTCAACAGTGCACTGTGCACTTGAACCTCTAGGTAGCAGCAAACACACTATCTGAGTCCTTTAACGATGTCTAATGTGATGGCTGTGATTTCTTGTTGCTAGGTACGCTATCTCCACAGCGAGGAAGATCGGCGCGCGGGTGTACGCGCTACCTGAGGACCTGGTGGAGGTCAAGCCCAAGATGGTGATGACCGTGTTCGCCTGTCTGATGGCACGCGGCATGAAGATCTGAGGCCATAACCATGTGACCAGTCTCACCTGCCACTCTTATAGCATACATCATATCATAATATATATTCAAACATGATGTATGTTATATTTTAGAATAAATATTGATATGATATATTATATGAGCGCCGGCCTAGGTTCGAAATTTCACAATGGTTTGTTTGGCAGGTAATAGAAATACTGTGAAAAATATCTTATGGGATCA
This sequence comes from Coryphaenoides rupestris, assembly GCA_002895965.2. Taxonomy (NCBI): domain Eukaryota; kingdom Metazoa; phylum Chordata; class Actinopteri; order Gadiformes; family Macrouridae; genus Coryphaenoides; species Coryphaenoides rupestris. The sequence continues at coordinate 563,375 of PIJE02000144.1, forward strand.
ATATTAGCATATCAATGATCTTTTTTCTATCACATACCAAAAGAAGTTCTGTTCAACACGGGGGGTTGTAAATGTAGCTGATTTACGAAAGTTCAGTTCATACTGAACCATGCTGCCACTGGAGAGGTAGTGAAAGAGATTTCTTCCTCTTTCCCTCGCAAGGGATTTTTTTGTGTGCTGGATTGTTGAGTCAATATATTTCCAATCAGTCATGTGCCCAAATGTTTTCTGGGAATAAACTTTGTATTAAAAAGTTATATCCTGATGGTTTGTCACTGTGAGGGATTTACAGAAAAAGTACACAGCAACCTGAGAAAATACACAGGTTCGACTCCAAGCACAGAAACTACTGTAGAAATATGCATTTGTCAACTGCTCAAGGTGTGTGCTGCCCCCCAGAGGTATGGTATAGAACTACACCCAGGAAGGCAGAGAAGAGTAATGTTATTATACATACATTATGTCTATATTACAGTACTTTGTAATGTAGAACATTACTATACACATCTATATTTGTATCACTATATACACATCTTCTATATAGGGTTGAATGACATGGTCAAAAAAAGAATATTGCGATTATTCTGACAGATAAGTATGATCATTTTTGTAACAATTTTCATTTTCAATGACACATTTTCTTACATCCAGAGAAAACAAATTGTAGATTGCATCGCTGCAGAAATGTACTTAATTCATAATTATGAATGAATTTACATTGACACATTTTACCCTTATCAAAGAATTGCAGCTCCTGCCATTTGGATATAGCAGTGACTTTAACTCATTGTTCAGCTCTACTTCTGTGTCTAATGAATCCATGAAGAATCAGACAGCATCTCCACTGTTTAATGAAATGCAGTGCAGTCTCCTAACAACACCAAAATAAAGTTAGCTCCTGCGTTAAGAAAATAAAAGCGTCCACAGCGTGTTCTCAGGTTTTCCAGAGAGGAGGAGAGGAGTAGAAAAGGAGCCTGGAGGAGCAGAGTGTCAGTATGTACATCAGAGTCCGTACCGGGAGGCGTGCTCTAGCAGACCACTATTTAGCAGTGGGGGAGGAAGAGATGTGTGTGTGGGGGGTGGGGTTAGCAGGGGGGTGCAGGCGGAAGAACACAGGGGTGTTATTTGGCGGGCTTGACGTCCGTGGGTGTGTCTCCGGTGTCCAGGGTCTTGAGGAGGCGGAAGAGGCCGGCGGCCTCGCGGATGCGGCTGAACTCGATGCAGAAGGCCTGCACCTCGATGAACAGGTCCTGTACGTTGATGATCTTGTTCCTGATCAGAGACTGGAGGAAGACGCACACCAGACGCACCAGGCGGTTCTGGGGGACAGGGACACATTGCGCACACACACACACACACACGAAAAAAGTATTTAGTCAGCCACCAATTGTGCAAGTTCTCCCACTTAAAAAGATGAGAGAGGCCTGTAATTTTCATCATAGGTATACCTCAACTATGAGAGACAAAATGAGAAAAAAAAATCCAGAAAATCACATTGTCTGATTTTTAAAGAATTTTTTTGCAAATTATGGTGGAAAATAAGTATTTGGTCACCTACAAACAAGCAAGATTTCTGGCTCTCACAGACCTGTAACTTCTTCTTTAAGAGGCTCCTCTGTCCTCCACTCGTTACCTGTATTAATGGCACCTGTTTGAACTCGTTATCAGTATAAAAGACACCTGTCCACAACCTCAAACAGTCACACTCCAAACTCCACTATGGCCAAGACCAAAGAGCTGTCAAAGGACACCAGAAACACCAGGCTGGGAAGACTGAATCTGCAATAGGTAAGCAGCTTGGTGTGAAGAAATCAACTGTGGGAGCAATTATTAGAAAATGGAAGACATACAAGACCACTGGTAATCTCCCTCGATCTGGGGCTCCACGCAAGATCTCACCCCGTGGGGTCAAAATGATCACAAGAACGGTGAGCAAAAATCCCAGAACCACACGGGGGGACCTAGTGAATGACCTGCAGAGAGCTGGGACCAAAGTAACAAAGGCTACCATCAGTAACACACTACGCCGCCAGGGACTCAAATCCTGCAGTGCCAGACGTGTCCCCCTGCTTAAGCCAGTCCATGTCCAGGCCCGTCTGAAGTTTGCTAGAGAGCATTTGGATGATCCAGAAGAGGATTGGGAGAATGTCATATGGTCAGATGAAACCAAAATAGAACTTTTTGGTAGAAACTCAACTTCTCGTGTTTGGAGGAGAAAGAATGCTGAGTTGCATCCAAAGAACACCATACCTACTGTGAAGCATGGGGGTGGAAACATCATGCTTTGGGGCTGTTTTTCTGCAAAGGGACCAGGACGACTGATCCGTGTAAAGGAAAGAATGAATGGGGCCATGTATCGTGAGATTTGAGTGAAAACCTCCTTCCATCAGCAAGGGCATTGAAGATGAAAACGTGGCTGGGGTCTTTCAGCATGACAATGGATCCCCAAACACACCGCCCGGGCAACGAAGGAGTGGCTTCGTAAGAAGCATTTCAAGGTCCTGGAGTGCGCCTAGCCAGTCTCCAGATCTCAAACCCCATAGAAAATCTTTGGAGGGAGTTGAAAGTCCGTGTTGCCCAGCGACAGCCCCAAAACATCACTGCTCTAGAGGAGATCTGCATGGAGGAATGGGCCAACATACCAGCAACAGTGTGTGAAACCTTGTGAAGACTTACAGAAAACGTTTGAACCTCTGTCATTGCCAACAAAGGGTATATAACAAAGTATTGAAGAACTTTTGTATTGACCGAATACTTATTTTCCACCATAATTTGCAAATAAATTCTTTAAAAATCAGACAATGTGATTTTCTGGATTTTTTTTTCTCATTTTGTCTCTCATAGTTGAGGTATACCTATTATGAAAATTACAGGCCTCTCTCATCTTTTTAAGTGGGAGAACTTGCACAATTGGTGGCTGACTAAATACTTTTTTGCCCCACTGTATATATATATATTTTATTATATTACATATTTTTTTTTTTTTTTATTTTTTTTTTCTTTTTTTTTTTTTTTTATTTTTTTTTTTTTTTTTTTTTTTTTTTTTTTTTTTTTTTTTTTTTTTTTTTTTTTTTTTTTTTCTTTTTTTTTATTTTTTTTATTTTTTTTTTTTTTTTTTTTTTTTTTTTTTTTTTTTTTTTTTTTTTTTTTTTTTTTTTTTTTTTACTTTTACTATTTTTTATATTTCTTGTTATATTTTGTTATTTATGTATATGTCACAAGAGTTTCACTGTTCAGAATGGCCCTGTGTTGTGATGTACATGTGACAATAAAACACATTGACTTGTGTGGTGGAAAATCTCGAACAATCAATGACCAAATAACGTGAAATTAAGTAAAGAGACAAAACAGGACAACAAATATTCAGCACTGAAGGATCACACCGTTCAACAGGCGGCTGTGAGCCCTGAACAGAGGTTGCACGGAGGGCCTCAAAGTGAGAGGAGGAGATGTATCCTCCATTGAAGACATCTGAGAGGGCCTTAACTCCACAGGTGTTTCTCGCTAATAAGGGATACGACCTTGACTGGTACCATGGTGCCATTGTACTGGAGCATTAGTTTACTTGGAGTTCATGAAAAGCAGAAACTAGGCAGAACATGTCTATATAAGGATATGGTGTGCAGTAAAAAGTGAGACGAACGTCTATATTCCTAAACAACTTAAACCATACTTTTTTGTTTTAGGTTTCCTCCCCTCAAGTAGTGTGTCACGGTGTTGTTCCAGTGTGCCTCCTTCCAGATGTAGCTCTGTGATTCAGATTCCTTTTTTATTATTATCCTAAACAAATTTCTTGTTGTTGTTGTCATTTACCTTGCTGAGGTCTTTGCACTCACTGACACTTTGTTCTGCTCGCTCGTTTCTCTCTCTCTCTCTCTCTCTCTCTCTCTGTCTCTCTGTCTGTGCCGGTGTGTCTGCAGCTCCTGGGAGACCTGGAGAGGGACCCGAAGTTGGTCTACCACATTGGCCTGTCTCCGGCCAAGCTGCCGGACCTGGTGGAGAACAATCCTCTGGTGGCCATCGAGATGCTGCTGAAGCTGATGCAGAGCACAGATCACGTATATTCCTAAACAACTTAAACCATACTTTTTTGGTTTAGGTTTCCACCCCTCAAGTAGTGTGTCACAGAGTTGTTCCAGTGTGCCTTCCAGATGTAGCTCTGTGATTCAGATTCCTTTATTATTATTATCCTAAACCAATTTGTTGTTGTTGTGTCATTTACTTTGCTGAGGTCTTTGCACTCACTGACACTTTGTTCTGCTTGCTCGCTCGCTCTCTCTCTCTCTCTCTCTGTCTCTGTCTCTCTGTCTGTGCCGGTCTGTCTGCAGCTCCTGGGAGACCTGGAGAGGGACCCGAAGTTGGTCTACCACATTGGCCTGTCTCCGGCCAAGCTGCCGGACCTGGTGGAGAACAACCCTCTGGTGGCCATCGAGATGCTGCTGAAGCTGATGCAGAGCAGCCAGATCACAGAGTACTTCTCTGTCCTGGTGAACATGGACATGTCCCTGCACTCCATGGAGGTGGTCAACAGGTAGGACCACCACACACGAATAAACTAGGCTCCGCCTAAGTGTCGAGGTGTCCCTGAGTAAGACACCTAACCCTAACTGCTCCTGACGTGTTGGTTGTTACCTTGCATGGTTGGCACCACCTAACCCTAACTGCTCCTGACGTGTTGGTTGTTACCTTGCATGGTTGACACCACCTAACCCTAACTGCTCCTGACGTGTTGGTTGTTACCTTGCATGGTTGGCACCGCCGTTAGTGTATGAATGGGTGAATGTGAGGCAATACTGTTTAGCGCTTTGTATAAAAGCGCTGTATAAATGCAATCCATTTACTAATACACACACACACACACCACCTGACCACCACACCACTAATATACACACAATTCGTATAGCCACTTACCTTACACTTATGCGTGTGTCTGTGTTCAGGTTGACGACGGCTGTAGATCTTCCTCCAGAGTTCATCCACCTCTACATCTCCAACTGCATCTCTACCTGCGAGCAGATCAAAGACAAGTACATGCAGGTGGGCAGAACAAAAGTGTGTGTGTGTGTGTGTGTGTGTGTGTGTGTGTGTGTGTGTGTGTGTGTGTGTGTGTGTGTGTGTGTGTGTGTGTGTGTGTGTGTGTGTGTGTGTGTGTGTGTGTGTGTGTGTGTGTGTGTGTGTGTGTGTGTGTGTGGTGTATAATATGTATGTGTGTATTAGGGATGGGTGAGGTGGGGGTTCTGTTTTGATACATTACTGTTATTGGACTTTGTGTAAAGGGGGGGGCTTTCAAAGTTGGCTTTTACATCACAACGTTGGTAGCCTCGGCGATGAACAGCCCAACACTAGTGTTTGTATATCATGTCTAATATGTGTGTGTGTGTGTGTGCGTGCGTGCAGCCGGTGGGGGTGGGGGCCTGACCTGGGACTGCTGGGGGGCCGACAGGGGGCTCTTGAAGGCCTTGGACATGAGGCGCTTGACCTCCACACCGGTGCTGTTCTTCACACACATGGAGCGGTCCCACTGGACGCTGTGCTGCGGCTCGCTGGGGTTCAGCCACGCAAACTCGTCCTCACACACGTGCAGCGGTGGGGAGGGACGGATGAACTCTGGGCGGAAATGACCTGCGTGGCGGAGATGGGGGGAGATAGGAGACCGATGGGGAGAGATGGATCCTTTAAATTGAGAACTAATAACATATATCCACTCTGCAGACACTCAGGACTAGCTACAGTGTGCCGAGATGGTTTCTCTGTTTAACAGCACGGGAGAAGGAAACAACGGCATCAACGTACTTTCTAGTGCGGGGCGGGGCCCGGTGGCGAGCGACTCCGTGATCTGATTGGCCACCGAGCTGTCGAAGCCGGAGTTCGACGAATCAGGGTCAGGGTCGTTGAGGATACTGGGGAAGCTAGCCTTGCTCTGGGTGGGCAGCTCCGACTGGCGCTCTGCAGACCACACAACCCATTAACAAGGTGAGACAACATATTAAGGGCCACGCTCAGCAGGTTCACACACACAGCTCTGGTCACATGGGCTAACTTCTGTGATGCCGTGTGTTAGCTACCTGCTAGGGCTAGCTGTAGCCCACTGATGTCTATGGACTGGGGCATGTTGGCCATGTCCATGCAGGACACGTGTCTGGGGGTCTTCTTGAAGAGCTCGCGGGGGGGAGCCAGCATCAGCTGGGACAGGAAAAACTTCTCTGGGTGGGTGATGGGAGGGAGGAAACCTGCGGTGGACAGAAGAGCCCACTGTTAGATTCACAGACTTTTAGCATTACAGGTTGTTTGTGTCACATAGTAAGCTTTACATAAAGTTAGATAGGCACCAAGAGGAGTAGTAAGAAGCCTAATAAGACCTCAACATCAAAACCTTCAAACTTGAATCAACAAACTTTACACAAAGTCTCAAGGCGATGGTGATGATGTTGACACTTTGCATTACCTGCTCTCTTATCTCCATCTTTCATGTTATTGCATCGTGGCATTGATACTCATTTGAAAAGTTGAGGATTCCGAAAAATCACCAGCACGTAGTGGATAACTTCCATGCCTTTTAAAACAAACCACACCCCCCAAACACACGACACCCCCCCGCCCACACACACCCCCATCAGTGACCCGACCAGCAGACAGACACACACACACGCCCACCCTACCTGACAGCACCCTCTCCTGCTCGTCGCCCGCTGACGGGGGGTTGAGCAGGTGGGCGAACACGGCGGCGAAGGGGTTGGCGGCCAGCGGCTCCGTGCGGTACATCTCCCACAGCAGGTAGAGCGCGGTGAGCCGCTGCGGGGAGCTGGGCAGCAGGTCGGGCTGCTGCAGGAGCATCACCAGCACGGAGCCCACGCGGAAGTGCTCCGCCTTGCCGAAGTAGTGGTGGAAGGCGGCGGAGAGGCTGTCGAAGGTGTTGGTGCAAGCCTCCTCCGAGATGATGCTCAGCAGGTTGGACAGGTCCTTCGGCGCCAGCGTCATCTTCTTCTCGACGTTGTGACGGTGGGGTTAAAAAAACTTTTTTTTTAAAAAGACGAGAAGGTAAAATAATGCCGCCCCCCCCCCTCCGCTGCTGTAACGTACCGGCCTACAGCGCGTATGAACTAATTCATGTTCAGGGTGTAAACACGGCGCGACGCGTTTAGCCTAGCTAACCCACCCGCAAGACGTGCGCAACGCCATTGCAAGAAACCACGACGTTTAACGCGCGTTAACCAACCATGGTGTGACCGCGTGCACTCCGACGTGTCATACAAGTAGCGCGACGAGCAGCGCGTGCGAATGAATCGGCGCGCGGCGGGTGGTGTGGACGTGAAACGACGCCGCGGTTTGAACTTCATTCACAACATGAGCTAACGTTTACACGCCGGGTGCATTCTGGGAAAGTGAGTCTGACGCGCGACGGTTAGACGGACGCATTGTGGGATTTGGTGTCTTGACGCGCAGTAATCCCGGTTCACATCTGGGTCATTGAAATCGACCAGGTCGTTATAGTGTTTATTTTTAATTGCTATATTGAATGGTTGTAGTTTAAAGCTATGCCATGATCGTAACAGTACTATTATGTGATATTATAATATTATTATTATAATAATATTATTATATGTCACCCGGATATAAATATTGACAGGTCGCACCACTTCCGTTCCCGTGAGCCCTTGCTGCTTCCTTTCCGATCGTTCCCAGACAGAGTGAGTATTATGTCGAGACTGTCCCCGCCGTCTATCAACGTCCATCCTCCCCCTGGCTCATCGTAGCTCACCGATAATGGACGCCGTTTGCATCGCGACACACAGGCCTCCACTGTCGATGCGTTATTAGGGCTCCAGGCGTATCCGCTGGCTTATATGAGGAAAAAAAAGGCCTAAAAACCGTAGAGAGATGAAGATGGCTGGGGGCTGAGATACGTTCGCCGGTCCGTCCCCGATTCTCACACCCTTAACATGAAATGTCACCGCGAGCTTTATACGATGTCCACGTAAAGCCGGATAATTGCTGGCGTGACAGTGATAGTGTTTGTTCACCAGCCGCTTGTTGTGTGTTATGTTTAACTCGTTGAATTATTATTATTATTATGATGATTGATACGCCCCCGAATGCACTTCTGCACCTCCAGTAACTCACCAGCGGGGGGCGCTAGTGTGCCAACACCAAATCATGAAAACCTCGCCCCCCCCCCCATCCCCGGGAACCAGTGATGGCTTAAAATTATGTTTCGTTAGTATCGAAACAATATTCATATTCGAAATAACATTTTCAGATGGCACCCAACAAGAAGGGAGGAGAGAAGAAGAAGGGGCGGTCGGCCATCAATGAGGTGGTCACCAGGGAGTACACCATCAACATCCACAAGAGGATACATGGCATGTGAGTGCTGGGTCACGCTGTCCGCCTGCCAGGGTTGAGCAGGGCGGCTGATGTACGAGTGGGTTATGGTTTACGGTTTACCTGTCCGTCGTAGCGGACAGGTGTTGTAGGGCACCACGTGAGCCTACATCCTTGTATCCGATTGAGTTCAGTGAAATGCAAGTGCTGTCTTATGTTTAAGAATTACAAATGGATGAGTTTGTTTTGCTGAAGGGGCGTTTCCAGTGGGTTTACGGAGAGGACAGTAGTGGTATTGTACCCGGGGTCTGACTGTCTCTGTGATCTGCGCTTTCCAGTGGCTTCAAGAAGAGGGCCCCTCGTGCCATCAAGGAGATCCGCAAGTTTGCCGTCAAGGAGATGGGAACCCCCGACGTCCGCATCGACACGCGCCTCAACAAGGCTGTCTGGACCAAGGGAGTGAGGTGAGCGGAGTGCTTGCCGTTAAGTGGCTCTATAGAACTGACAGGATGTGTATGTTTAGCCTAGCTAAGTGTCGACGTGTCCCTGAGACAAACTGCTCACCCCCAACTGCTCCCGATGACACTTTGCATTGTTGACACTGCCATATGAATGGGTGAATGTGATATTATTGCCAGAGGTCAGATCTTATCACAGTGGCCATCAACTATTCACACAAAGCTCAGGATTTATTTGTCAACTCAACAAAGATGCGACAATACTGCTTAGCACGACACAATGAGAGGGCATTTTACCATCTGCGTGGTTCAAATCAAATTGGTCTGAAGTGAGAAGACAACACGCAGACTAGTTGTGAATTCCAAATTGCAGGAGAGAAGCATGTTCCTGGGCATGGCATGCGAGCTGGGCCTGCCTCCCAGCTGCCGCACGCACGTACACACAAGTGTTCGTGGTGAAACCAGAGCCTTGAATCCTCTCTGTCATCTGAACATCTGCTGTAGTGGAGGCCTCTGCAGGGAGCAGAACGTTTATATGGCGAGTCACAGAGAGGACCTCAAACTATCTCGATCCTCCAGACGGTTGTATACGTTATGTTGTATCACAGAGCCAGATCCATTTAACCCATTTTAAAAAAATGTTTTGGAATCCAGGGTTTTCCTACAAACGTGCTGTCATGTGTATAATATTGACACTTTATTTATTTTGAATTTGAACGTGACCAGTGAGTTTTTCTTTAGATCCATGTGATTCCTATTCGATGTTTGTCGGTCCATTTGGGGTCTGTGGACAAAATAACAGTAAATTCAAGTGTCTTCTCATAAAGACCCATGTGCTATATTATTGCAATTGCATGAATTTGTCAGGCGAACGCACGCTAAATGCTCTTCCGCAGAATCTACAAGGAAGTAATTTTGCCAAATGACATTGGTGATGTTTTAGTGAGACCAAGAGACTACTATGATGGTTCAATCGCCAAATGGGTATTGTTCTTTTTTAAAAGGCTGCTTCCAGATGGGAACAGGAAGGATTCTATAAGGAAGACAGCTCAATGGGTTGTTGGAGTAGTGAGTTAACTGGCTGCAGTAGATAAGAGCTTGACCTTTATGTATGCTTCTGTCCAGGAACGTTCCATACCGCCTGCGCGTGCGTCTGTCCAGGAAACGTAACGAGGACGAGGACTCTGCCAACAAGCTGTACACCCTGGTCACATACGTCCCCGTCACCACCTGCAAAGGTCAGCCACACCGCCTCACGGTCTCCCGCTCTTTCCGTAGCTGACTTCACACTTCTGGTACCCCACGTTGGCTCCATGTCAGATCCATGTCAGAGACACGACGTGGATCTTTGCAGAGCTGTCTGCATTCATACATCCCTGCCACCTTAACACAAGGTGTTTTCAACCCCAAATGTACATGATTTGGAAATGAGTCTAATTGCGTAATGTGTGATCGCTGTTTTTCGGTATTCATAATATGTGGATGGGTTGTTTAAAATCGGCTTAATTTCTTGCCATCAGTCATTTATTTTATGCCATCCCAATTATTTAGTTCAAGTGTATCCTTTATGGTATTTCATATGCTTTTACCCATTATAGCCTGTCACACAAAATCCTCAGTTTTATTTTTTTTCTTTGCAGCTTGGATAGGCATGCTCACTGTATTCTCAGTTATTTAAATATTCCTATATGCCTATTCCTTCTGTGATTTGGTCTTTATTCTACAGAAGTTCAACAACTCTCCCCCTCTTTCACTCTTCCAGGTCTGCAGACAGTCAACGTGGATGAGAACTAGGTTTCCTTCTGGGGAAATAAAATTAGTAAATTGCGATTCCTGTGTGTGCATCTTCTCTGGTCTGTATTTATTATGATTTAGCAAGCTCTTACGTTAATTATGTACTCTGGCAGAAAGGATTGGTACTTTTTGAAGTAGGATTGTTGCTGATCAAATGGAAACACCTCAGCTTTTCCATTTTAAACTCCTAGGCCACCACCATGTTAATGCAAATGATGGAATAATTTTAGTTGAATTGAATATTTGTGGTTTGGTGATCCAGTCGGGTGGTAAAGTCGCATTTGGCTTATTTTACAGTAGTGTTTGATGCAGACATTATTTAATGCCCTGAACTAAAGGATTTTCACCATGAGTTCACATGCTTCAGTTTGGAGCTCTATCCCAACAATACATTTTTGTGACTAAAATGCAAACTGAAATACATGGAAGTTGAACGAGGTTCCCAACAGAAAACATTACCTTAACGGCACTCGATGGGACAATTTTGTAGAAAATATGCCTACCATCAGGTAATTTAGCAACACACTTAATACAGCTCAAACAATAATTTTCAGCTTTATTGTAACAAATTAAAACTACAATCTGGACATGGTCTTGTCTCTGGCCATTCTTGATGTGATTGTTTTCCATGGTGGGGCATTCCCAGTATTGTTCTCGTAGTTTGGGGAATAAATAATCTTAAAGGTATCGGGATAACTCAACGTTGTTGGTCACTTTGAATGCTGTCTTCAAAAGAACACATGTTGAACCAGAACAGCACTGACTGGCTTCACAAGCACAGATTCAGTATCACAGCTTTCTTCTCAGGCACAACTGAAATATTTGGCAGTAAATAAACAGATAAACACTGAGCACTGGTCTAGGTGAAGATTAGGCAATGAAGAAAACGTAATTGTTCCCGTTTTGTCAGGGTGAAGCAGGAAATAACAATTTTTTTAAGTAATGTAAAACAAGTCATTTAAAAAAAAAACAATTGAAAGTATAAATATGGCAATATAAAATGGTGACATTTAGTGTGCATCATCTTGGTTTATTTGAAGGGGATGGAAGTGAATTGATTCGGTTCACAATCAGCGTAAGCGCAAGTTACCTGTTCTGATCTGATTGGACGTAGCAGGAACTGGATGAATGTATGTAAGGGGTAAGAAGCACTCACACTGCAGTGGTGGCACACATTCAAAATACTAATGGCGATCAGCTTCACCCAAGGTGAACCATTAACGTGATCCCGATAAGGCATTCTCAAAACACCGGTAGAAGGAGCCAACTCTAGGGCATAAAACAAATGTTATATTTGGTTTGGTTTCACTCCTTGCGTGTATTGTTGGTATCCAGCTATAGTTGGACACCAAGGATGGCAGGGCCCCAGTGGAGCTCCAGGGCCGAGGTAACACTCTAGCCAGCTGTCCTGGCTCCCCAGACGACCCCCTTTGATTCCCAGGAGTCTGTGTGGCCTTAGTATAGTCTCGGCATTGGATTGGTCAGCCAGGTGCGGCGATTGACGGGCAGATCCTATCATGGAAGTTTCCAGCGGGTGTGCGAGCTGATTGGTTCAGCTTTTGAGGGCCAGTATGGCGGCCCTCTGGTGGTACTGGGTGTCCTTGGCCTGGGAGATCTTCAGTGCCAGGTCCACCGGCTTCTCGAAGAACATCACCAGTGGGGCTTCTGTCAGCAGGGAGGCCAGGATCTGGGCAAAGCTCACCATCCAGTGCTCCCCCTCTTCCTCCTCCTCTTCTTTCTGCTGGGTCGCCACCCCTTCCTGTCCAGTCCCCTCCTCTTCCTGGCTGCTGACCCCTGACCCCATGCGTGGGCGTCCTACCTCGCCAATCTGCAGCACCAGGCTGGTAACCGTGGCGATGGCCTGGAAGAGGTCGCTCTCACCAGTGTCGCCATGGAACATGCTGTATAGCGTCTTGCAGAACTGGATGAACTCTCGCTGGGTAGGGGAAAAAACAAGGTCACATGATCAGACCGGATGAGCACTATGTTGTTCACACATCAGTCAAGTACGATAATTAAAATTTTTGTGAAAGGCCACCTAGAATCTATTCAATGAGTGGAGAGTGTGCTTTTATTGTGAAAGGCTATACAGTGTTGTCTGTTTAGTGAGTATAGTGTGTGTTTCTATCATGAAGTTGTGTGATGTACCTGGTTCATGAGAGGAAGTGGTTTCTCAGCATCCTTAACCTTCTCCTTCACCAGGTCCTTCAACATGCGCTTCAGCTGCTCCTGGTAGTCTGTCGCCTCCTCTGATACCGCTAACCACGGGTTATACACAGACAGGTCATTAAGGAGCAGGTCGGGGTTAGACAGTACACAGACAGGTCATTAAGGAGCAGGTAGGGGTTAGACAGTGGATACAGCGACAGGTCATTAAGGAGCAGCTAGGGGTTAGACAGTGAATACAGAGACAGGTCATTAAGGAGCAGGACGGTTGGTTATGGGACGGACCTGGGGATCGGTCCACATACAGCGGTCTGGTGGTGGACATCATGGGACCCTTCATCACAGAGGAGTCATCCTCGCTCTCAGTCAGTGCTGTGAGGACACACACACACACACCAGGTTATCTCCTCTCCAGGTGCTACACAGTCCAAACATCTGAACCGTCTGACAGAATCAGGAGCGTGTGACCTGGTGTGGTGTTACTTGGAGTGTGTATGTTACCCGGTAAAGTGTTTTAGCCGGTTTAGTGTTACCTGGTGAAGTGTGAACCGGTAGATTGTGTTACCTGGTGGAGTGTTTACCTGGGGGAATGTGTAGGCAGTAGAGCAGGCGTATCTTCTCATTCAGATCCTCGCAGTAAAGAGTGTCTGAGAACAAAATGGAGCAGCTTTAGCATATGTACCAAGCCACAGGGCTAACATACATAGCCAGCAGGCTAACCCAGGGTACAGGCCAACATACTGAGCCAGCAGGCGAACTCTCTGAAGGTGACCAGATTGTCCTTGTCCTGGTCCAGCAGGGTGAAGGTCCGGTTGGCCACGGTGTCGCTGTGCTGCGGATCACACCGCCAGGGCACCAGCAGGCCATACAGGCTCTGGAATTGGGCCCGGCCCAGGCGATACTGCTCCTGGTAGGGTCTGCCCGGGTCATGGTGCTGGAGAGCGATCGCTGTACCACCACCCTCCCCCCAGTAGAGGGTAATGAAGTGCTCTGTCTGCAGGGAAGAGATGGAGAGCTAGATAAATAGATAGATAGATGGATAGATACAAGTAGAGAGAGAAGTTGACAGAGAACAGATTCCAGCAGAGGAGAGATAATTGTACTCTGTCAGTTGTGTCTGTGTCTGTGTTGTATTGTTCTCCCTGAAGACGATATTTAAATAGTCATCTGGTCTCATCCTGATGAATCTAGGAGGATAGAAACAGTACCTTGAAGAGGTCGTAGAGGTCTGCAAGGTCCTCCGGAGAGATGGACACCTCAGGGGTCACGACCCTAAGCTAGAGAGAGGGGAGGGGGGAGTAGGAGCTCAGAACTTTATAACTTTGTTGGGCCGGTTCAAACATACGAGTGTCAGAATGAACACTGACAGAAGAGGAGGAGGATGGAGAGGAGATGGATGGCATGGGGAAGGAGAGAACAGAAGGGGGAGATCGAAAACAAGTCAGAAGGAGAGAGAGGGATGAAGGCCTACTGTGTTTTCTTTGCTAGTGTCTTCGTGCGCCTGCAGAACCTGGATTCTGTGTCGACACCGGAGTCTCTCCAGCTGTCTCACCGAAAGATCGCCAAACTTCTGGTGAAACACAATAACACCGCTGTCAGAGCAGCTGTCAAAACTATCACTCCAACTCACAGCAGAACACAATATCACAAAAACTAACCAAACATATATAACAATGCACATGACAATATGTGCATTGATTATATACAGACGTTAATGATCTTTGTTGATACTGATGTTTGAAATGAACTGAACTCATAGGGATGTTCATTTTATTAGTGACTATAAATTCATATTTTTCATATGTGTTAAGCCTCAACTTCCCCTGAGAGATGAATAAAATACCAATCTATCTAACCAGTACTATTAACACAGTAATATTACAGTACTAATATTCTAACTAATAACTGCAGTCTTGAATAGCAGGTTAGTTACCGTCCTTGTTACTGGATTGGTATTGAGGCAAACTGCAACAATGTGTAATCAATTTACTGGCCAATAAATTAAACATCCTTGTATCAGTTGTATGTAATGTATGTACTTGAGGTTTCCTATCGACATAAATATACATATACAATTCAGACAAACACAATCAGGGGTATACATGCAGGCTAGTGCATGTTCTCAACCCCTATGTGGCGCTCAGCCAACCAAAACGGAATCTTGAGATGGAATCTCGTGAGTGTCCAATCACATTCAGGCTCTGATATCAGGTGGAAGAGGCGAGTCCTTACCTGATAGGAGTCATTGAGGAGTTCTGTGATGATGGGGGGTCTAGTGGGGGTGGGGCTGCTGCTGTTCTCCTCCATCGCAGGTGGGGAGAGAGGAGGAGAACCCAGCTCCTCCTCAAGCTTCACCTGGTCCAGGAAACTACACACCACACAGGACAGGTGTTATAACGTCAGCCCTTAAGCTCCTCCCACATACAGGTGATATAATATCAGCCCTTAAGCTCCTCCTACATACAAGTGTTATAACATGACGCAGGGAATTTGGTGTTTACATTTAGTAGACACTTTTATCCAAAGCGACACTAAGTGACTAGCAATCAAACTTAGATGCACAGGGGTTAGGGCATCTTGCTCAAAGCCCACTTTAGCCACTCAAGGCAGAGGTACAAATGAACCGAGTGAAAGGAATGAAGTTACCCGCTGAGCACCATGAGCGCTTGTCCGTCATCAGAGCTGGCGCTGAGCTGAGAGGCGTTGGCCTGCAACACGGTCAGGCCCAGCTGGAACACGGCCTGGATGCCCTGGGAGAAGAAGCTGTCGAGCACGCAGAGGGCGCTGGGGAAGGGCAGCACGCTGAGGAACAGCGTGAGGAACCAGGACAGCGACAGGGAGGAGAGGGACGACAGGTCCGGGACCTGCTCCGCCAGCTCGGGCAGGCGCTCTCGGATCAGCTCCTCGAACACCGACTGGTCCACCTGGGCTCCTGTACGGAGTCACCGAGAGGTCAGAGGTCGCCTGGAACACGTGTCCTCTGCCGCGGACACACGCTACTACAGTATGTTGCAGCTCCTGGTAAAGCCAGGAGGAGGCTGGCTTTACTAACAGTAGAAGCCTTGTACCTCTTATCAAAATGCATGCCGTGAGTTTGTCAAACTTGTTTATGTGTGGGTTTGACCCCTGACCCCTCACCTATGACCCTGCGGTTGAAGTAGTCGGGCAGCATCCTCTCACAGACGGCCACCAGCAGCCAGAAGGCCTCCTCCTCCCTGCAGTACAGCAGCAGCACCGATGTCACGATGTTCATAGACTGGAGACACAGAGGTCAGAAGGTCAACACAAGGTGGATGCCTCTCATAGACTAGGGACAGAGGTCATGTGGTCAACACTAGGTGGGTGCTCCTCATAGACTAGAGGTACAGGGGTCATAAGACACCTGGTGAACGTGGAGGTTGGGTGCGTAAGGGAAGATTGGATGTGTTGTTTGAACATGAAGTGATGGATGTGCACAGGGCAAGATGTGGGGTGGAGGTTGGACGTTGGATGTGAAGGGAATAATGTGATGGGTGGATGTGTGGGGGATTGGTTTTGTAGGCGTGGATGTGGAGGTTGGGTGTGAAGGGATGGATGTGCGGGAGGTTAGATGTGGATCGGTGGTGAAGGGCGGGTGTGTTGTTGAGGGTCACGGGAGGTTGGATGTGGAGAAGGTTGGATGTGGTGCCGGCGTCCGTGAGTTGATGGTGTAAAAAACAATAATAATAAATACATTTTATTTATAACACTTTTTTTCTCAACCCAAAGCGTGACAATCTTAATATCATAGAACAGAAACACAGTAAAACACATTAACACAATAAGTAGATTAAAACAATACATCTAGGCCACACAAGAGCATGCAAGTTGAAAAATGCATGCACAGGAAGTCAAGACCATGGCCAGAGTGTACAAAGCACAGGTAGATCCCCACCCATTCCCTAAAACCCCCTTTACATATGCAAACACCTGTTGATATCCGAGTCTTTCAAAAGTACAGTAGGTGTGTCTCCTTCAGACCAGAAATGCAGTCTTTTCGCTTGATCATGCATCCCAGCAAACCCAGCCTCGCAAACTGTTGGTTTGTTTACAACACACAGAGCTGACCGTAAACAGGCAGTTTGCTTGCGTTGCAAACTGTGCAGTAAAAACCCCCATTGAGATGCATATTCTGAATGCACTGTATACAGGTCAAAATAATGCACGCATTTACTGTCAACGTATTGAGAGTAAAATTAATGGCGGTAAGCATGATGAAAGATTGCCTATTTACATGTACTGTATCTTGGTGATAAGGTTATGTCGTGGTGGGTAAACTGGCCCACCAAGAACAATCAAAAGTAACCGTTTAATTGGCGATCCTATAGTAGAATGGTTGCCATTGACTCTTTGAAACAGTTTGTTTGGCACAGTAATACTGATGTAATGCGGTCACAGGTGTAAGGTTATTTCCCCACGGTATCGATCGTGGCTCAGCCAATCATAATCAAGGACCAGAACTATCCGTTTTATACATTTATGTTACTTTAACCCCACTGACTCCCACCCCGCATGGATACTATTGCGTTAAATTAACGCACATCTTTAAACTGTACCTTTTAATTGCTTCTTTTTTTATGTATATATATAATTATATATTTTTTTGGACATTTATTTTTATTTTTGTATTTCTATATTATTACTTTCTGTTTAATGTTCAATGTTATGCATGAATTTCACAAAAGCACATTACCTGTTTGTATAAACTAAGGCAATAAACCTGATTCTGATCAGGTAGACCTGAAGAGATATATTTTAAGAAGCTCCTTAAAGGCTATAGGGGCATTTCTCAGAGCCTCAGGTGAGTCATAAGGTCACTCGTGTGTGCACACCAAGGGGGCTGTTTGTTGGAGAAAGGGCGGCGGCAGAGTCTACCTGGCAGTATCCGATCTTGGGGTTGCGGTGGGCGTAGGCGGTGAGCACCCTGCGGAGGGCGCCGATGCCCATGGGGTTCTGGAAGGCGGGGTGGTCGGGGAGGGAGCGGTGCAGGTCCCGCTCGATCTCCTCCGTGGCCAGGGTGCTCTGGCCCATGGCGCGCTGCACCAGGTCGGTGTAGTAGCCCGGGTGGGACACCAGCTCCGTCACCGCGCCTGCACACAGGAACGCACCCCAGACACGTTTACAGGAGAACCAGACACCATCTTTAAAATAGAAAACACTTTCACGTTGTTGTTGTTGTTGTTGTTGTTGTTTTTGGGTCCACAGGGCTGCCGGCTCCCCTGTAAAACGCTGCTTCAGTTCAGTTTCAATAAGCATGTGTCACCGGGTAACCATGTCAGCCAATCAGAAGCTATGCATGCAGTAGCACGTGTTTAACCTATAGGGGGAGTCAACCAATACAAACCAATGTACACGTGGTGTTGGGGTTTGGTTCTTCTTGATGATGCCGAACTCAGCATTAGCCTATCATACCACAAGACGTGTTCCTCACAAGTTAATTACACAATCTATTGCCCTACTAACCCTCCCTGAAAGCAGGGGTCCCTCTTCTGTGTTCCTTCTCCGGGTTTCCTTCCTCTCGGTTTGGGGAGTTTTTCTTTCAAGTCCTTCAGAACAGGGCTTAGAGTCATATCATGTGGGGACTAAAAAGCCCTTTGAAACCATCGCTGTGATTGGGAGGAACTAATAAAATCGCTTTGACTGGCACCCGGTGTTCAAACACTGTAAACCTGCTTACAGTAAATCTACATTCTGTAAATGATCAACCCGTGGGGCCGATACTGGTAGCGTTTAATAAGCAGCGGTTTTGGAGTGGCGGTCGAGCTAAATGCTGTTATTCAGTTTTTTTAGATGACATCAGGTGTACAGGGAATCAAGTCCCGACAAGATCCTTCGCCATAGAAACCAATGTCTGCTTCACACATCATGGGAATATCCACACACACACAGCACACACACACACACACACACACACAAATCCAGCCAGTGAAAGAGAGACAGAGACAGCGACAGAGAGAATAAAGAGAGCGAGAGAGTGGCACAGAGAGAGACCTTTGTTAAGGAACAGATCTCAAGATGTAACCTCAATGAGAACAGATGATGTACATATATAGTAGCCACGTACGCACACACGCACACACACACGCACGCACAAGGCCATGACACACATATACACACAGGGCCAGGTGCAACCAGAACACACGTGTATTGATAGCGTATTAATTAATCCCTTTATTCTCTGTCCCGTGTCATACCATTATGTAGCAGTCACCTGTTCTGTGAACTAGATTTCTCCCTCTATACACCTGATCAGAGAACGTCTGGTACAAGGACACACATCGGTTAACCTGGACATCTCACACACACGCGCGCACGCACAAGCATGCACGCACACACACACACTACGGGCAGCAGCTGTTACCAGACAGGGTCATCCACAAGTCTCCTCTCAGCGGGTCTGGTATCCCCATGGCAACCAGCATGTGCATCTTGTCGGTGCGGAACATGTGCACGCCGCGGCCGAACTCACTGAAGTGATCCACCCACAGCTGCAGCCGGTGCTCCTCCTGGCTCTACACACACAATGACACACACACACAACACACACACACACACACACACACACACACGTATATTAATGCATGCATTAATCTAATACAATAATACAAACATATGAATACACACATCAATACATTTTGACATTTTTTACATTACATTCACATTTAGGTTGCTCGCTTTTATCCAAAGCGACTTACAAAGAGTACATTTTGTTGAAAGAGACAATATAGTACAATAATAAAATAATACACATAATAATAACGATCGTCCCACCACCACACTCCTCCATGCTCTACACACACATATACTGGGCAGGACTTATACATGGGCTACCCTGGGCTTGAGCCCAGGGTCCCCGGGCTACAAAGGGCCCTGAAATTAATCCAAATGTATGAATACATTTCATGAATTTCATAAAAGAAATTGTTTCAAAGTAATATTCTGGCCGCAGGACTTTCTGCCAATAGCATACTCCATTGGGATACATGTGTTTCTGGTCATAGGTCCTGGTTGGAGTAGTAATTTTTGGTGTAGGTAGGGCCCGAACAATGACTCAAGCCCAGGCGCCCCCACCGCCCTAAATCCGGCCCTGCACATATATATATACAGTATATATCTATTAACACACAATACAATATTTACAATTATTACACATTCATGCCAAACAACCTGCTATGAAAGCAATAGATCAACATTCAAAACAGGAAGTCGTTTTTGAAATGTTTTCCTTAGATTAGAGTGGAGGATTATAATCTAGATTAGAATTAGACTAGTCGAGATGAGACTAGATTATGTTTGATTATATTATATTCAACTAGATTAGATTAGGCCAATAGAAACACGAATAAAACTAGTCAGGGTCAATCTAATCCTTCGAACCCTTGGTACATCTGGGTATTACAGTGCGGAATTCTGGGAAATTAAGTCTGCACCTTGCTCTGGAGGTTGTTGTCTCCACGGGGATCATGGTTGAAGGCGGTCATCAGGGCCTCCGTGTTAACGGTGTTGCGCAAAACCTGCTCCTCCACTTCCTCCTCGTCGGAGCAGCCCGTGTCGTAGTA
Source organism: Coryphaenoides rupestris (assembly GCA_002895965.2). Classification (NCBI taxonomy): domain Eukaryota; kingdom Metazoa; phylum Chordata; class Actinopteri; order Gadiformes; family Macrouridae; genus Coryphaenoides; species Coryphaenoides rupestris. Next base: position 583,692 of record PIJE02000144.1, read on the forward strand.
GAAGGTGTAGTATGGCGTCTGGGAGCTCTGGAATACAAACACTCGGCTCACAGACGGTCTCATGGGTTGACTCTAGGCCTAGGGTTAGGCAAATCTTTCAAAAATTGGTTGGAATGTCTAAATTACGATTAGGTCATTTATTTGTCATGTCAGACTTTTTTTAGATTGCAGTTTGTTATATCTGTACAAGCCATCTTACAAGTCGGACTATCAGGGGACCTAAAAGGGTTCCCTGAGGAACTTGAAGTTTAAAAACCATCAGGAAATATGGTTATATAAATTAAATAATCCTAGCATATAATCTCTCTCTCTCTCTCTCTCTCTCTCTCTCTCTCTCTCTCTCTCTCTCTCTCTCTCTCTCTCACCAGGGGTTTCCTGGCGGGTTTGTTGGAGAACACAGAGTGCTTCCACTGCAGCGCTTTGAGCTGGGCATTGAGGCTGTCCACCAGGTCATCTCTGTCCTGCAGCTCGATGAACTGGAAGGCCTTTTTACTGCGAATGCTCACGATCACGGGGTTGGGCAGCGGGCTAGAGCTCTCCGCCTTCTCTATCGACACCACCTGGTCATGACAGACACACAGACACACAGGCACACAGACACACACACACACACCACACACGCACACGCGCACACACAGGAGATCGCTTTAACAATCAGCTGGAATACTTTCCGCTTCGAGGGCCTGACTCCCTGTGGTCACTGTAGATCCATGGCACTATTATTATTATTATTACTAATAAAGTGGTGTAATAAAATAGCATACTGGGTACTTCTGATTCTAATTTCAGACGGCACAGTGTTTCATTCTTAAAAGGGAACTTTGCCGAGCTTCAATGAGCTTTCCTATCATTTTCTATCAATGTGGGTATTATATGCTAATGAACAATGTTTAACATTGCGTTATCCAATTCCGCAAATCTTCGACTGTAGGCGTTTTGCCAATAGATTGAGATGAGGTGAAGGGTTAGGTTGAATGTCGGCAAAGTTATCCTTTAATGCCACTGGTTATGCTTTAACCAACAGAGTAAACAGAGTTTGTTGGTTTAACAATCCTGTTTGAGAATACATTAAATCTTAGAAGAGAAGACTCCCCACTTGAAAAAACCTGTTGCGAAGAAAACCTGGTTTGTGAAAGAGAAAGTGCAGGGCATGCAGGGTGAATGGAGTAACCATAATGTCCTGAAATTATTGTTACTCATAGTTACATGGTTACTAATACTTCCACAACCGGAAATACACTTCAAATATTTCTCACACCTTCTATCCACCACAGTTCATGTATCGATCAGATGTATGTGACCTTCACAGGTCACTCTGGTATCTTGGGCTGCACAGCCGATTGTACAGGAGTCCCAGGAGAACTGGGAGTGAGGTTTATTATAACCAGCTATGGTGTAGAGGTAAGTTGGTTTTGGTACCCGTAATTGGTGTACGGAAAGTTCCAGGTGTGCTTAGGTACCTCATACAGGTGTAAGGTGTGGTTATAAGAATGCTTAGGTACCTCAGACATGTGTATTATAGGTGTGTTTTTTAATTGTGAAGTAACCAAGAAAGGTGTATGGTGTATTATCGGTGTGTTATAGTTGTTGAGGTGCCTCGGACAGGTGTAATGTTTATTACAGGTGTGTTCTAGTTGTTGAGATACCTCAGACATGTGTAAGGTGTATTATAGGTGTGTTATAGTTGTTGAGGTGCCTCGGACAGGTGTAAGGTGTATTATAGGTGTGTTTTAGTTGTTGAGGTACCTCAGACAGGGGCATCAGCAGGAGACAGTGGTCCTCATTGCGGCCGGAGAAGCCCAGGTAGCTGTCTGTGGTGTAGAGGGTCCCGGCCGTGTGTGCGCGGGCGTGGGGCGTCCACACGGAGCAGGAGGCCACCTCGTGCAGCCTCTCGGCCCGGGGCAGCCAGAACAGAGCCAGGACGTACTCTCTCAGGGCCTGCTCCTCCAGAACCCTGGGGAGAGAGGGAGAGTTAGGCCTCTTTTTGTGGGGCATGTGCCCCCCCAGGTCCCCCCACCGTGGGCAGGCCCCTGGTTAGTCTACATTTCACTTTTATCCAAAGCGACATACAAGAAGTGAGCCTGAGAACTACACTCCCTACCTCTCCTGGTATGGAGATAAACAACCAATAAATTAAGTGTTGCAATAAGACAATAACAATCCCAGGCGGGAAATGAGGGTGTCACAGTAAAGGACAGTAATAAGAATTCAAATGAGGACAAAAGGTAAGTTTGTGAATAAAGCTACAGAAAATATACCCAAAATATGTGTGTATATATACACACACAATACGAATTGTAGAAATGTAGACACTGAAAAGAAATATAATATTTATGCAAAAATCGACGGTTGAGGTTCATGAATGTATATATCTATTTGGGAAAGTGGGGGAATGCCCTACAAGCACAAGCCAGGGTTAAAGGTTAACTACAATGCACTCTCCCGTGACAAGTGTATATCCCGTGTAAACTGGGGGGAACTAAACTAGGTTAACTAGAGTTAAGGGCTGGATCGTTTGGGTTTGGCTCATGACCAGGGTGGGGGTGGGGTGAAGGTATCAACCATGGACTGTGATTTGGACCATGACAGCGCGAAGGGTGGTGCTTTAGAATGAAACCGCTTCTGCATAGGGATCCGTGTACAAAATAAATCTGAATACAAAGAGTTACACAAGTCTGAGCCACAGGTAACTCTTGGCATGACTCAAACAGGACCTGGATTCATGTCCACATTTATGCGAAGGTTGTAAAAGCTTGAGTCATATGACTTTTAAGCAGACAGGCGTTCACGGGTTTCTACCGGGACATGTAATTATCCACACCTCTAGCTGTCCGACCGCCTAAAACAGGGAGTTCATTCATGAAAGGATAAGGTCACCGATCTGACAGATCTAATAATAAAAGTGTCCTGAACAATGGGTGTCAGAGCGCTGTCCTGGCCACTGCGACACCCGACACACAAAGAGGAAACGGGAGAGCTAACTAAAAAATGGAAACAATGAAGCCATCAGCTGCAGTCCTACAGAGACTGGCGCACAGCTGAATTAGAGTCGATTAGCCACTTAGCGTGTGGCGGGGAGCTCCTGTCACATTATGTAATACAGTGTTCCTCCACCTTCTTAAAAATCACATTCAAGGACTTTTCAAGCCCAAGAGCGGCTAATTACTGCTACAACAGTGATGATTTTTATAATAAGAACTAACTGGTTTTACAGAAGCTTACAGACAACAATTAATAAGAGAGAAAGGCTTGAACGTGTGAACACTTCTCAACTGTGCTGTAGCCTATTTAACAACGTGAAGGAAAAAAAAAATCTATCAAAAGAAGTTCAATTTCTATTCTTGCACATAATACATTAATTCAAGCACTTTCAATGACCCTTGTCTATTTATTTTCAAAGCTTTGATTTTTTTCTCGAATTGTCAAACTTAAGCGAGGCTCTAGTGAGTCGACACGCTTGGAAGCGAACGTCTCTTTCCTTCGAACACTTGGACCACGCGTTCACCAGCCAGCAGCGACAGCCCTCTTCCTCCTCTCACGCTTGCTTATGTCCTTCTTAACCTCCTCCTCCTCACCTAGCCCCTCACCATCATCATTCTCCTTCCCCTCCTCCTCCTCTCTGAGATCAGTTGAGCAATTAGTTAACCAGCTAGTTCCAGAGCTAACTACGTCATCCACATAGTTGATGCTGAATAGTTTTGCTAGTCCTCTCATGTTCCCTTTACTGGTCATGTGCAGTCGACTGGTTCGGTTCCACATTCGTAGTCTCGTTGGAAACCTGCATTTATTCTCAGTTCTTATTTTCGACTTGTGTTTTCTCCTGGTTACAGAAGATGTGTACTGTTCTGTGTAATGTGAACGCCCATGAACGGGTTATTAATAACCTTTCGCTGCTTAAGTACAGCGATGTGGTCTACTTCCTGTTATGATGTTGAGACAATTGTTGCAACAGGAAGAGGTTCTCATCGAGAAGACCAGGTTTTCAGACAGAATAAACCTGTGTTTGTTGTTCAGATGATATAAGCCTATTAGATGAGTCAGATTAGATGAGTCAGATTAGATGAGTCAGATCAGATGAGTCAGATCAGATGAGTTTAGATGACACGACAGTATAGATATGAGGTGCTGACCTCTTGGTGATGCGGGCGGGCTGCTGCAGCGAGTGGTCCAGCTCCAGCCCCTCGCTGTCCAGCAGCCTCCGCAGGCCGATGTCGGCCAGCTGGGCCACGAGTCCGAAGGCCTGCTCCAGGTTCAGGAACATGGAGAAGTCCCGCTGCCGCCGCCCGGTGCTCACGCGCACCACCTCCGTCATCAGGCCCGCCGACACGCGGTCCACCCCCCGCACCTCCGCCCACGGCACCACAAACTTCACTGCGGCGGGGACAGGTCAAACCAGCTTACGTAATGTAAACTGTACACTTGGCAGTTTGGCAAATACATTTTAGATTCTGAATAATTATCTCCATTGGCATCATCAGTGTGTTTTTGTGAGGGATGGGGAGTGGGGGTGCATATATGTGGTACGGACCTTCCTTGCCCAGCAGGAAGGAGTAAAAGGCCATGTGATTGGTGCTGAGGTAGAGCACGCCCTGACGTGGGACCCGGCCCTTCCAGCAGCAGCAGGAGTACTGGGCCACCAGCACCTCCTGTGACGGGAGGCCAAAGTGCAGCTGGAACTTCTGGAGAGCCTCCCTGAAGCGCTCCGGGTCCTCTTCCTGAGCCGCCTGGCGTCCCCGCGCCTCCTCCGCTATCAGACCCCTGCAAAGTGGGGGGGGGGGGGGGTGTCAAGCAAGAGGAGGAGATGATGAGATAGTGGAGAGGGTGGGGGATACAGAAGAGGAGATGGTTAGGAGGAGAGAGAGAAATGAAGAAGAAGAATAAGAGGTGAGATGAGACAAGAGGACGTAGAGGAACTACAAGGGGCAAACGTCCAGCAGAAGAAACTCACTTTCTCACTTGGTAGCAACAGAGAAGACTGTGTGTGTATGTGGGGGGGGTCTTTTGTTTTTAGAGTGACCAGTGTGTGATTATTGATGCCCAGTTCATACTCCACGTTAACACTGGCAGCGCGACCTCACCTTGACCTTTCCTTTCACGAAACTGGAGAGGTCGTCCTTGTTCTCGAAGACGGACAGCGAGTGGAGGACGTTGTGCAGCAGCCAGTCCCAGTGGCGGCTCACCTCCTCTATGGTGGCCCCTAGAGGACAAAACACCAGGACATCGACTGCATCAGATACAATACAGTCAATGAGGAGGAATACAGTTATACCAGACAGACAGACAGACAGAGGGTTCGTACCACTAGCGATAACCCAGCTGATCTGGGAGGAGGGGACCTGGTGAAGGATCCTGAAGGGTGTGACCCTGGCGTTGGAGTCCAGCACCGTGTCCAGTGCCCCCACCAGGAGACCTGCCGCAAAACACAGGATATGATGTCATAATCACACCAGACAGGATATGTTGTCACCTCAGGCTGGGTACCAAATCTCTGTATCTTTTTTGGGGCCGTTGTTTGGTTCGCGATGATCTGTAATTTCTAATGGACCTACTAGGAATCATTCGGATTATAAAAAGCAATTCATTTATCTTTTGGATCAATAACAACATTGTGGAATGAACTTTGTAAAGTCATATAAACATCAAATTCAGCTGTGCACACCCGCACGCACACAGAAGAAGCTCTCATAAATACATAATCCAATCTAATCCATTTTCATCTTCAAATAAGCATCATGCTCTTCCAATGAGGAGTGCCCTGACAACAGAGAGAATCCCTGTTGACCTTTAGCCCTTCACTTCCTGAGGTCGTCATCGTATGACACAACACACAGCACTGTTATTAAAGACCTCCTCAAAATGGACATCAAAGGTTCATCATTATTTGAGATACTGGAGTAAAGCAAGTGGGAATTAGAAATAATAAATTAGTAATATATAGTCCTAGTTGTAGCACTAAAGAGTGAGTGATAAAGTATTGTTTGTGAAGAAGAACAAGAAGCAGATCTGGTTGGACTGCATCCCGGTCGGTCATGTGATCAGTGATATATAAGTAGAATAAGTAGTATATGTATAAGAGACCACTATTACCAATGTTATTATTCTGTTACTACCATGTTTTCAACATCATGGAAATATGATATGTTCAGCTCCCAGTGGGGTCTGCATATTTACAGTATGTGTATTTATAGTACAGCCATTATATTAGACTACAGTACAGTAGGTGTAGGTCTACTTGTAGTACAGCCATTATATTGTAATACAGTACAGTTTGTGTGTTTAAGTACACCAATATCACAGTACAAGTATAACATAAAATATCCATCCGTTCATCCAATCTTTTTCATTGTTATTACTGTCCTGCACTTTCTGCTGTGGCACACAAATGCTCCGTCTGGGATTAATAAAGCACACCTTATCTTATCATAAACTAATATGTATGTTTACAGTACAGTCTACGTGTTCAACTACAGTATAGGTGATGTTCCATTCCCAGTCCATTCTGGTGTAAACCAGTGGGCACCAACATTGGATCCCAGATGTTCTGGATCACTGCCGTTCCCACGGCGACAGCGAGAGCTTACAGAAATGTGAAGCCAGTCTTTTGTTTCTTCAACGCATGAACAGGATTTATACGTTTGCTGGCCTTTCCTGCTCCGTAGAATACCCCTCTGGCTGTGTATGGTTATCTGCACAAACATGCTCTGCCTTGCCTATGTTTGTATAGGTTATGGGTGTAGCCTGTTGCTGTGGCTCAGGCCCAAGGGGGACATAACAAGTGTTAAAGTAACGCAGTTCTGAGAGAAGTGATGACACCCAAACCTCCTCAGAAAGGTAAAGGTGTTTAATATACGTACACTGACAGTATTTCGTAGCCTATAGAGCTGGGTTACACCACGGGTTTTCCATAGTAGCCAATGGATATAACTGAACCACTAGAACCACCATAGGCCTAATGTAATAACGTTTTATGTAATAAAGCTGCTCTGGCCTGAACTCCACTCACATGCCACTGGAAACCACGGAAGGTCACAGATCAGTGCTGGACACTAAGTATAGTGAGATATGGATGGGAAGTGGTTAGTGGCACACTCTCAGTACCCTAGTGTGTCACGAGAAGCCACCAGACATGCTTCTCTCTGCAGGGAAAATACACAGAGGATGTGATGAGTGAAACAAGATCACGCGCGCACACATGCACACACGCGCACACACACACACACACACACACACACCACACACACACACACACCCCTGATGCAACAGGTAGACAACGACAGTGCCCTTCTTGTTAGACATAGATGAGCATGAACAGCAGAAGGAAAACCAAACCCAAACGAAAAGTTATGTCATGCTATGCACAAGTATGTAGACTCATGGTGTTGATTTTTCATCACGTGGGCCTGCCAGAGTGAAATAACCTGTTCTCCAGACGGAAAACTACAAAGGATCCCAAAAGGGAAAGGGGGGAGTATGATAAGATAGGGCGGAGACAGACCAGCTGGTTGCCCTGGTGGTCCTGAGACCCCCCCCCCCCCGGGGTTAGGGTTAGGGTTTAGGGGTTAGGGGGGGGGGGGGGGGGGGGGGTGTTGTGTGTTTACCTGAGAGTTTCCCCCCAGAGTCCCCGCGTCCCCTCCGCCGCTGCAGGAGGAAGAAGTCGTTGCTCCTCTCCGTCACCCAGAGCGTCAGCGCGTTCCTCAGCAGCACCTCCTCTGGATTCAGCCACATGATGGTGGAGCCCCCAGACAGACAGGCAGCCAGCCAGCCAGGCGACGACCCTCCTAGTAGGACGTGGTCGTGGTGGTGGTTAAAAAAAACAACCAGCCCCAGAACCACCGGGACGGTTTAAAGGGAGAAGTCGCGGCGGTCGGCGTCCCGCAGCGAGGCGCTTTCTCCGCTCATGGTGTCACTAACAGTCGCGCCCAGTGGTGTGTGTGTGCGTACGTGCGTGCGTGCGCGCGTGTGTGTGTGTAAGAAGTACAGCACAACAGCAGCCAGTGTGTTGCAGTGACTTCTTCTTATTTCCGCGTTTTCTCCTCCAGCTCTCCTCCTTCCCGCGGTTCCGGTCGCGTGGTGATTGGCTTATCCTCCTCGTACTCGAGTCAGGATTACCAGACACGTGTATCATAAAGTTGTATTACTACCCAACAGAACGTGCAATACTCTCAACATCATGTGCAATATTACTATTACTACCCAATGTGCTGTATTATTATTAATATCATGTTACCTCTCAATATTACCTTGCAATATTACCTCTCATCTCATCTCATCATCATGTGCAATACTTCTTGTCAATATTATCCTTGCAATAATACCATGCTACATTACCTTTCATCATTATGTGCAATATTCTTAATATTCTTTATATCATGTGCAATACTTCCTCTTACCATTATTATTATCATTACCCTTTTATTACACTTCAATTATTGCCAAATTGTTTTTGCTGACTTAATATCTTATCTTACCTATATTTTTATACTTCTCCTAGGACTTAGACTCACTGTAAATGTGTAAATCTTTTATTTTATTAGTATTATTCTGCTGTTTATTTCTCTATTGTTTTATTCTATTGCTATGCAACCTGGCACAAGAATTTGTATTGTAAATAAAGTTATATCTTATATCTTATCTTATGTTATGATGATCACATGTTTCATGCAAGAGTTACAAGCTTTAATTCAAATAAACTGATGAGTGTGCGAATTTATTTTAATAGTGATACTTGGTCTAAACCCCCACATTTTGTATTCTTTACAACAGTGTCTTTGGGGAAACAGAAAAAGAGGCCGATTGTTTAGACGGTGAACATGTTGAAAACAGTGGAAACAAGGAATACTTTTCTTCATTAAGTTAAGTATTACTTTACGTGTTTGTTGTAATCACGTCGTGTACTTTTATGCATGGGAAAAGTCAAAGCCCGTCACTGGAAAGCCTCGTCACTGGAAAGTTAAAGTAAGTGTTAAAACAACAACATAGACTGTGATTAGATTACGTGTGTGTGTGTGTGTGTGTGTGTGTGTGTGTGTGCGTGTGTGTGTGTGTGCGTGCGTGCGTGCGTGCGTGCGTGCGTGCGTGTGGTGCGTGCGTGTGTGCGTGTGTGTGTGTGTGTGTGTGTGTGTGTGTGCGATGATTGACGGCTCCCTCTGAGGTGTCCACCTACAGCTGTCTCGCTCTCAGCTGCTCTGCGCGGATCGCGGCGCTCCCGCTCCTTATATGGTCATATCGAGGCATCAGGCGGAAGCCGATCCGACGCGTATTATTGTCCCCGCCGACATGTGTTCCTAATCGATTTAATAAAGATGACGCACATTTTAAAACATACAAAAACACACTTCAACACGATAAAGTGTATGTATCCCGTGTCAATCGAAAATATATTTGTTTGAGATTTGTAAACCTGTAAATACATGTTATAATGATAGGATTGAATACACTTGGTGGTGTGTCGAGTCGGACGCGGTGCGTGCTGCGGTCCATGTGTTTCCGGTGCCTCGGTGGTTCCTGATCTCAGCTGCTCCGTTAGAATGCAGGTTAGTCGTGTTTAAAATAGCATTATAATACGACCCGTTTGCTATGTATTCTAATAACGTGTTCACTACTCAATGTGTCAACTGAGCGTTTGATATGAGTCATGACAGTCATTGTGATATTAGGCCAACTTTGTGTACTTCAGGCTTTTATCTGAGCTCTCTGCTTCAGCTGGACAGTGAAACAGTAGCTCGTGGTTAATGTTACGCAATAATGGTACCAAACACCACATACGTGTGAGTTTACGTTGAATCATGACTTATTTTAAAGGTAAATCACATTCTACTCTTAATTACTTGGCGATGTTTGGTCATTTGTACCTTATTGTGTATAGTGAGATAAAGAGATATAGGAATGGTGTTCTATCCATTATTTGTTTCGAGTTGGGAATGTTGGTTTTTATTCTTTAGTTTCTTTGCTTCCTGACCAACTAGGGGTACTGGGTCGTGCTGGTCCACCAGGATGCCTGTGGCGGCGCTAGTGGGCCAACTAGATAATACGTATAGACCCTTCCATAGCCAACACCACTTCCATGATATACTTGAGTTATGCTAACAATATTCAAATTCGGTCTACTTTTTTAGTCCTGCGGGAAATAGTGTATCACCGTGCTTCTGCTCAAGATAGACAATGTTTAGTAAAATATAGAGCATAGAAAATATTATCTAAGTTAAAAAAACAAAACCAAAAAACCAACACTGATATACACCTTTAGTTATAAGCTAACAATCCACCATTAGAGTGGATTTCAGTCTTGGTTAGCGTGGATTGAGGACATTAATATCTGAAGGGTGGTCTGTTTTCCTCCCCCTCCCAGGACCCAAATGAAGACACGGAGTGGAATGACATCCTGCGGCGGAAGGGGATCCTCCCTCCCAAGGAGACCCCCAAGGATGTGGAGGAGGAGGAGGCGGCAGAGCTGGCCCTCCAGCAGCAGTCTATCGGTATGGCAACCGGGATGCTCTCACATTGTCTGTTATTGTGATAATGGTGTCATGTCGACAGCATTAAACTGTCCTCTTAGCTTTTGAATGTTTGAATGTTACATTTTTATATATTTATTTGTTTTCATTAGTTTACTCAAGTTTTTGTTCTTTTTGTACAGTATTTCTGCACCAGACTAACCATAGCTAATTTACTCATTTATAATGACTAATATGTGAAAGTCTACTCTCTTTCTGACCCGGATCCTGGTTCTCTGTATCTGTAGTGAAGACCTACGAGAACATGAGTCTGCAGGAGCTGGAGGAGAACGAAGACGAGTTCAGTGATGAAGACGAAGCAGCCATGGAGATGTACCGGTAAGGTCAGAGGTCAATAGGGGCAGTGCCTCTGTGTAATAATAATAATACATTTTATTTGTATTGCACTTTACATTTAAGAAAAACTCAAAGTGCTACAGATTAAAAAGCATGAAAGTGCTAAAAACTAAGTATAAAAATCTAGCAGAAGGCTCTGGAGTAGAATAAGTAGAATCATGTCTGACTTAAATTAAGAAATGTTAACAAAACTAGACTAAAGCAAGGCTATGATACTGCTATCAATCTACACCAATATGAATGAAACTAGGTTCAATTAGTTTACTTCACACAGCAGGACTCAAAGCCCCCTGACGTCACCCTCTCAGGATGTATAGTCTGTGGAGCAACTCTCTTCGGTTTCCCAGTACTGTCCCAGTACATTCGTGAAACTTGACTGATATTACAGCCTGCCGGGCCGTGTCACAGTACTGCAATACTGTTTGGTCATAATCATACCCTAGTCTGTAGTAAGATTTAGTTTATTTTAGTTGCATTTAGTCATTATACACCGACTCAAGACATGTTAATATGAGTGGTGATAAATTATGTTGGGAGAGAGTGTTGACAGGATTCTTCCCTGCAGACAGAAGCGCCTGGCGGAGTGGAAGGCCACGCAACTGAAGAATGCGTTCGGGGAGGTGGTGGAGATCTCCGGTCAGGACTACATCAAGGAGGTGAACAAGGCCGGAGAGGGCATCTGGGTGGTGCTGCACCTCTACAAACCGGGGTGAGGCTCCTAGCCATAGGACGCACGCTACACCTTGGCAAGCAACATGGGGATATATAAGACTCCAATACCTTTTAGCAAAGTTTAAAATGGTCAGTTTTATGCAAGGTGTTTGGGTGGTGCATCATGGAACTTCATCAAGTGAATCTACTTCTCCTTCCCGTTTCCCAGCATCCCTCTGTGTACACTGATCAACCAGCACCTGGCGGAGCTGGCCAGGAAGTTCCCCCAGACTAAATTTCTGAAGTCCATCTCCACCACCTGCATCCCCAACTACCCCGACCGCAACCTGCCCACAGTGTTCGTTTACTTTGAGGGGGAGATGAAGGCTCAGTTCATCGGGCCCCTTGTTTTCGGAGGCATGAACCTCAAAGCTGATGGTAGGGCCATGGCATCTACGTTGTGTCTACTAGTGGTGTATGTATTTAGCAGCTATTTCAATGTTTAAATCCTGTGTTTGTTAGAAACTGCTTCAAAATGCATGTGACCCTCTCATTGGCTACGGTGTGACCATGTGACTTTCATCTGTCCAATCAGAGCTGGAGTGGAGGTTAGCAGAGTCCGGCGCCGTCAAGACTGACCTCGAGGAGAACCCCAAGAAACAGATCCAGGACCAGCTCATGAGCTCTATCAGGTCCTCGCTACCCACGTGCAGAGACGGCGACTCAGATGACGACGACTAGTCCGATGACATGGGAGGAAGGCTCGCAGTGTGTTGGCATGGCCCTCCACTACTTAAGATTAAGGCTTACATCCAAGTCCCTCGCAGTCTGCACATGAGACGGTTTGGCCTCTGTCTTGACCTTACAAGCGTTAGAGGTAGAGGGGGGGATTTGAACTTGTGATCTTCCAGTCGGGCTAGATGCTCTGTTTACAGTAGCCAACGCCACACACTTGTGTAGCGCTTTTATTATTATTGCTATTATTATTTTAATACTGTAACCCCAGATGAACACAAATGATTATGGGAAGGTACTGCCATACTGCAGGAAGTTGTAGCCAATTAGTTTCCTTAACTTTCTCCGAAACCTTCATAATCTACAACATCTTTAAACACGGACCCACTCCTTTTTATTATGTTTGAGAATATTTATATAATCACAAAATGTCATACATTTTATACATGTTGGATTAAAACGAGTTCATCTGTGTTCAATTCAGTGGTTCTGTGTTTTAAGTTTTTTAAAGAGGTTTGTACATACATGAAACTGATCTGTAAACATTTACATTAAATTCATACATTCATACACCATAAATACATACTCTCAAAGCATGCATTCAACATAGACTATCCAAACCAGCATATAAACATACACTGATAACGGGTATATGTACATCCATATTTACATACAAATGTAAACATGAGTAGATGGACCGTACAACAGGAAGACACTTGGCAGTCCGAGTATTGCAGGTGCGTTTTTAAATAGAATAATTTATTGATTGATTGATGTGATAAAATAGATATCCTCTAGGTGGTGTCCTTGTTCTCTTCTGTGGCGTTTACACTATATCCTCTCTGGAAGTTCTCGGATCTGCTGGATCCAAACAAGGACAGGATTAATAATGTTGCATACAAACAGACCAAGAGTAGAGTCATGCCATGTGTAAATTGATCCACTTGTGGGATATATTGTGCACTATTTTAGGGTGTCACCATTTTTGTCACAAGTGTATATAAATCTGGTTTCCTATATAGTGCAATACCTACAATGCGCCATAAAATAAGTATATGTACACTATATCCCATGACGCATTTTGGTTTTCATTGTCATCACATTCCTCCAATAGATCTTTATGAGTTGGTGGAACTGTCACTGGGTGACCAGTACATCATTGGTGTCTGAATTCCCTCTATTGCCTGCCTTACTTGTTCCCCAAATAGTGGACCTTATAGTGTTAATTATATAGTGTTGAGGGAACAAGGGAGACAATTGGAACATGGCCACATCTGGTACATGTGCTGGCACTAGTAGAATGACACATACAGCTACATAGTGTGATAAAATATGCAAGCAACAGCTAGCTCCCGGCTAACGGACATCACCATCATCACAAGTTGCTTCTTCCTCCTCTGGGAGAGTTTGGGGAAGAGTCTCATCAGAGGGTGGACCGAGTGGGACTAGAGAGAGAGACAGTCAGCTATTAGTCAGTTTATTAATCATTTGCTCCTATCACAGTTTCACCTTTTAACTTGATACACCACACGAGACAGATACATATTTATATAGGCCTGTGTGTGTGTGTGTGTGTGTGTGTGTGTGTGTGTGTGTGTGTTACCTTATGTTGGATACGCCGCATGGCACCTAAGGAGTTGTGAGCTTTGGAGTAATGAAAGAGGAACTACAAAAGAAGAATGACATTACATTAGATGAGTCTAGATTTGATGAGATCACATTTCATTCCATGAGATTAAACAATATTATATTGCATTAGATTCAACAGTTTCAAATGCATTGCATTGGGTTACATTAGATTAAACAAGATATTACATGAGATGAAACTAGATTACATGGGTGACACACTGCAGTACTCATATAAAAATGCTTACTCTCTTGAACACATTCTGTACTTGTTCCTGTGAGAGACAGAGACATGGATAATCAGTCAACAAATCTATAACTGTCAATATGTATTCATACATCTACCACCCAGACATACAGGCTGTCACTGGAAAGCGTTTATTTTAGCACATCTTATTTCCTGCTTGTCATTATGTGTCCTCTTCTTACTGGATTGTTATAATAATTTGGTTTATTTTTTGATTATACTTAAGAGGGGAACCGTCATGCTTGGCGGTACTGCTTCATACACGTGGCCCACAACATCAACTCTGTTTCTGCTGAGAAACGTGTCCGTTTGTACAATTGGTCCATTTGTGTTCTTTTGTATGATGTTGCGGACGACAATGTATTCACAAGATTCAGATTGGCTCATGGGTGGTTGAGCAGGTTTGCTGGTTTTATCGCCTGCTCCTCCATAGCTAAGTGTCGACACCTATCCCTAAATTCTCCTAACGAGCTGACTGGTGATTTACATAGCTGGCACCGTTGTCCATTATGTGAATGTGAGGCACACAGGGTGACTGGGCTGAAAAGCGCTACATACATACATGCAGTCTGTTTTCTGAAATTGTACATGTGTCTTCAGGACAATAAAACATTTGTTTGTTGAACACGTCTTTCTGATAGCTCCAACTAATGTTACACAACATATCTTGTAATTACCTGATGTGTATTTTGGATAGAGAACCATGAGCGTAGTGTATACCACACATACAAGGTACAAGCCCTCCACCTACCTCTTTCTGATCTCTCCACACTAGGTTACCAACATCCTCCCTTCTGTAAAGATGGGGAACCTGCAGAGAAAAACAGAAAAAACAGATTATAACAACAGATTTATAAGAGTTTACAATCACTTGTCATGTGCCCTGTGTTTGGTGTGTCATTGGTGGTGTATTGTGTGTTTGGTGTGTATGGTGGTGTGTTTGTTGCTGTGATTTGTGGTGCATTTGGTGGTATCCGTTAGTTGAGTAGTATCCAGTCATATCCAGTCCTCTGGTACAGATGCGGAGAGGCTCTGTCTGATCAGAGGCCTATACTATGAGGCATGATTTGTTGCATCGCCATGGTAACTTATGCTTGAGATAACAGATCAGGTCACCAGGTGTGGTGCATGTCATCAAGCCCCAGCAGCTACTTAAGCTCTCCCTGGTGATCCCCTCGTTGCTAGAACGTACTACCCCCACGTGACTAGTTCCTCGATGATTCCTTCCTCGCTCCAACGTCTTCCTCGTTCCCAGTGTCTCCGTGATCCCCTCGTCGATCCAGTGTCTTCCTCGCTCCTCGCCCCAGTGTCTCCGTGATCCCCTCGTCGATCCAGTGTCTTCCTCGCTCCTCGCCCCAGTGTCTCCGTGATCCCCTCGTCGATCCAGTGTCTTCCTCGCTCCTCACCCCAGCGTCTCCCTCGTCACTCTCTGGACACCTACTCTCCTCTGCACCTCTCCCTCGGACGGACCCCCACAGAACCCCCTGAATACTGGACTGCCCTGACTCTCCCTAAGCCTAGCGCTGAGTACCCCGCACGCACATACACACCTTAGGTTTTCTCCGCATTTAGTTTGTTTGATTATAGAATATATTTTATTATTAGGATAATTATCCTTGGGGCTTTGTATAAGTCATTCTGTTTCCTCTTTTGGGTTTTACTACACTGGCCTCTGATTTGTGTACGGGCGTAACAGAACGTTCTAGACACAATGAGCCAAAGTAAACCTGAGGAGGCAGACTCAGGTCTCAGGGCGACTCTAGTTATGGAGAGTGTAGTGAGGGAGCAGTGTGCACAACTCACACATCTCCGTTCAGAACACACAAGTCATCGGGGAGATCAGTAGTCTCCAGGGCTCTAGTACTGCCAGGACTAGCGCCCTTGCCTCCCTCACCGCACAGATCACCAACCTGGCAGTAGCCGTCGACAGACTCAATAACCACCCTGCTCTGACGGTCACTCCCTTTTCCACTCCTGTTCCCGGCCCAGTTCTCAGTCCCCCTACTCCCAGCCACCCCAGTCAACCTCCTCCCAATCTGCTCACCTATGACTCCCGTGCCGAGCCTAGTCTCCCCTGTCCCAAGTCCTTTGATGGGGAGTTTGAGCGATTTAGAGGGTTTCTGGGTCAATGTGAGCTCCTCTTCCGACACCAGCCAGCCCGATATAGAACTGGGGAGACTAAGGTGGCCCTAATTATGTCCCCCCTTACGGGCAGAGGCCAACATATAGTGACGGTTGGCCATCAGGTTCAGCTCTCCTCGGACCATGACACCTTCCGTCGAGAGTTTAACTTGGTGTTCAATCACCCAGCTGAGGGACAAGACGCAGCAAGCCGCCTCCATTCCTTACAACAAGGGTACAGGTCAGTGGCAGACTACACCCTGGAGGTCAGGATTCTTGCTGCAGACAGTGGGTGGGATGCCGAAGAGGACTGAGTGACACCATAAAGCAGGGGTGCCCACACTTTTTCAATTTGCGAGCTACTTTTAAAATGACCAAGCCAAAATGATCTACCTACACATAAAATGCTAAATATATCCCGAGTATGCTTCATATATATACAATATAATTTGGCGTACATTGCATAACTGCATGAGCCCTTGTGGCACACTATAATTCAGTACATTTTTGGTCATTACCTTACTCCAGTATTTCTCAAACTGTGGGGCGCGCCCCTCTAGTGGGGCGCAGTGGTATTACAGGTGAGGCGCAGGAGGAAATTCAGAATAGTTTTATTTCAAGAATTTTTATTGAGAACTTCACATATTACAAAAGTATAAAGCACACGGACATAAAACCCAACATTTTTCCGATCGAACTCCCCCCCCCTCCCCCTCAACATTCTAAAATGAACGGAACTTTGTCATGCCCCCCCGTCAACAACGCGGTTGACTGCACATGCGCAGTGATCCGTGTGTTAGAAAAGACGAGATCTCAGAATGGCTGCCCTGTACGTCAATCAAGTGGCAAATGTCATTTATTTTTTAATGGCATGCGATCTACCCGGACTTCCTTTGTGATCGACCGGTCGATTGCGATCGACGTATTGGGCACCCCTGCCATAAAGGATCTCATCGTTAGCGATCGACCCGCCCACTTTCAACGAACTCATTTGTCTCGCTCTCTCCAGGTGGATGAATGGCTGCAGGAGCGCCGTCTGGAGCGCGCTCAACATTTTGGAACCCTCCAGAGACCAACCCAAACCCGTCTCTCCCACTGTTCCTCGGTTCCTGAGCCCCAAGGTCACGCTCCTTCCTCACGTCTACCCATGTTACCCCTGACCTCGTCGGCCCTCAAGACCGAGGAAGAGCCGATGCAGTTGGGTCGGTCACGACTACCTACGGAGGAGAGGGAGCAGAGGATGTGGGACTGGCTTTGCCTTTATTGTGGGAAGTCGGGCCATTACATCCGGGCCTGTCCAACCCGCCCAAAAGATCAGACTCACTAGTAGGGGGAGCCCTAGTGAGTCTTACCAGCCTGCCCCAACCCAAAAGAGCTCCAAATCGCCTGTTCCCGGCCACGCTCTCCTGGGGTAAGGACACGCTCTCCATCAGCGCACTCATAGACTCGGGAGCAGGCGTGAGTCTGCTGGATATCTCCCTGGCCCGTCAAGCAGGCATTCCTCTCATTCCCCTCGACACTCCCCTCACTGCCCAAGCTATAGTTGGACTCACTCTTTCGGGTAATCACGTAGAAACCACACATTTTTTAGTCATGCACGCTCCCACAGCGCCCTTAGTGTTAGGTAGACCATGGCTGGAGAGACACGATCCCCACATCTCCTGGTCTACTGGACGGGTGTTGGTTATTATTATTATACAAATACATACATAATTATTGTCATCATACTTCCGTATATTGCTCAGCCACTGCATGTGTATTTATCTATTTTTGAACCACCGGCCTACAGCCATCATATGACAACAATTTTACAATACAATACGCACATATTTTAAAATAGGCCTATATATCATGTAGTGAATCCACGCACAAATGCGTATCCTATAGTATTGATGACGACAAAGGTCACTTCATTATCCCCAATAATCCACATGGTGTTTCTCCTCTGCTCCCAGTAGGTAGGAGCCAAGTAGTATAAGCCCCTAACTAAATTGTATAGGAACTCAACTCTATAGCAAATATAAGAACGATGGATTGAAATCCAATGAAAAGGTTACCAAACACTTTATGTTAAGGCACATTTAGAGAAATGTTATAAAGTAGCCTATTGTTGTAAAAGTATATGAACGTTAAATGTTCTCATTTGTAAAATATTTATGAAACAAGAAAAATCATGACCTAAAAGCCTATAGCCTACGTGAACTCGTCATTAATACTTAACATTATTAACAAATTAAAATCGTGTTTCTTTTCATAAAACAACATGATGCGAACCAAACAAAACGTTAAAAAGTCAATGTACAGTATATTAAAATAAAAAAGATTAAAAAAAATACATAAAAGAATACACATAATGTGATCCTACCTGTCCTATAGTCATCTCATCTGTCCACTGGTTGAATGGATTCACGAAGGAATCTGAAACAACAACAACAACAAAAATCTTCAAAAGTGATTTTAAAAAAGGGCCTATAAATTAATCCGCATTCCATAAAGTCCTAGACTAAACTTTTAAACAACGTTTGCGTCAAATATGACCATGCGTCAACATTAAAACCTTTATTTATTTATTTATTTTTAAATTAGCCTACAGTTACAAGTATTTGTATATTTCTCGGCCCAAGTTTAAGTAAAAAATATATAAGAGTTAATAAAGAATAAAGCCGCGGTGTGCAGCAGCATGCACTTGCCGGTCGCAGAGCTCCAGCCGCAGCAGCAGCAGCAGCACATCTGGAGCACACACAGCTGTGTGAGGGAGGGCAGCAGCAGGTTCATGGTGCCTCTCACTATAGAGCAACTCTTCCCGGTCTCCGATCACACACTTACGGGTCACGACGATCAGTGTGAGGGAGCTCGTCCGAGTCCAGCAGTTAAAAGCGCTCCCGCAACTTCCCGGCTCACTCACGCACATCATCATCATCATCATCATCAACACACACACACACACACACACACACACAGGATGATGACGATGATCTCCCACGCAGAGGTGACCCACTCACGGACCCTCTCCACGGTCACCACCAGGCACCGCTCTCTGCGCACATTCCCGTCTTTACCCCCAAATGTAAAGGACCCACGAGAGTGGTTTTTAAATCTCATTAAAGTATCATGTGTTCGTGTGTGTGTGTGTGCATTTCGGCTGGGTGTGTGTGTGTGTGTGTGTGTGTGTGTGTGTGTGTGTGTGTGTGTGTGTGTGTGTGTGTGTGTTGTGTGTGTGTGTGTGTGTGTGTGTGTGTGTGTGTGTATGTGTGTATGTGTGTGTGTGTGTGTGTGTGTGTGTGTGTGTGTGTGTGTGTGTGTGTGTGTGTGTGTGATGTGTGTGTGTGTGTGTGTGTGTGTGTGTGTGTGTGTGTGTGTGTGTGTGTGTGTATGTATGTGTGTGTGTACACGATCCCCACATCTCCTGTCTACTGGACGGGTGTTGGGGTGGAGCGTTGCGTGTCATGCCAACTGCCTGCGCTCCGCTCTGTCCCCATCCAGTAGACTCAGGCCAGTGGTCTCTCCCCCGGATCTCACTGGTGTCCACACGATTTAGCGCCTATTTTTAGTAAGGATAGTGCACTTTCACTTCCCCCTCACCGGCCCTACGATTGCGCCATAGATCTCCTTCCCGGGGCTGCCCTTCCCACTGGGCGGTTGTATAACCTCTCCGTCCCCGAGAAGGAGGCTATGCGTAATTATATCACAGAGTCTTTGACCTCAGGTATCATAAGACCCTCGTCGTCTCCGGTAGCAGCGGGCTTCTTTTTTGTGGCAAAGAAGGAGGGCGACCTGAGGCCCTGTATTGATTATCGTCAACTCAACGATATCACCGTTAAAAATAAGTATCCACTTCCCCTTATGACTTCCACTTTCGAGCCACTCACTCACGCCACGGTGTTCACTAAGTTAGACCTGCGCAGGGCTTATCATTTGGTACGCATCAGGGAGGGGGATGAGTGGAAGACGGCCTTCAACACTCATCTTGGACATTTTGAGTACCTAGTGATGCCTTTTGGCCTAACCAATGCCCCGGCCGTCTTCCAGGCATTGGCTAATGACATACTAAGAGACATGTTGAACATTTTCGTGGTGGTGTATATTGATGACATCCTTGTGTTCTCCAAGACTGAGGAGGAACACCACCAGCATGTTTGCCTGGTCCTTCAATGCCTGCTCGAGAACCGGCTGTTCGTGAAGGCCGAAAAATGTGCCTTTCACACTGCCTCGGTAGAGTTCCTGGGACACCTGGTGGAGAAGGGATAAACTCAGGCGTTTTCTAGGATTTGCCAATTTCATCGGCTGCTCCTCTCACGGCGCTCACTTCCTCTCTCCGTTCTTTCTCCTGGACCCCGGAGGCGGAGACTGCTTTCTCCACATTAAAAAGACTGTTCACGACGGCTCCAGTGCTCTCTCACCCTGACCCGTCCAGGCAGTTCATCGTAGAGGTGGACGCATCGGACACGGGCATCGGGGCCGTCCTCTCCCAGCGGTCGGAGGAGGACCAAAGGATCCACCCGTGCGCCTTCTTCTCTCGCCGTTTCTCCTCCGCAGAGAGAAACTATGATGTCGATAACAGGGAGTTGCTGGCAGTTCATGCGGCGCTGGAGGTGTGGAGACACTGGTTGGAGGGAGCAACACTGCCGTTTGTGGTGTGGACAGACCACCAAAACCTGACATATGTGCGGAGGGCCAAGCGACTCGAACCCCAGCAAGCGCGCTGGACTCTCTTCTTCAGCCGGTTCAATTTTACACTCACCTACCGCCCAGGCTCCAGGAATGTCAGAGCAGACGCTCTCTCCCGGATGTCTTCAGGAGAGTCTGCTGACCCATCTGACGCCACTGACACCATCATTCCACCAGCCCGGGTGGTGGGTGTCGTCACCTGGGAGATCGAGTCGTTTGTGAGGCAGGCTCAGCGCGACCAGGCCCGATCCAGCGTGTGGACCCCAGCATCGGTGTTTCTACCCTCGAGTGTTCGGTCTCAGGTACTTGAGTGGGGTCACTCCAGTCGGCTAGCTTGCCACCCCGGCGCCCACCGGACAGTGTATTTTTGGTGGCCTACCATGGAGACCGGCGTAAGATAATTTGTAGCCGCCTGTACCATCTGTGACCGCAGCAAGGCCGCTCATCGTCCACCAGCCGGTCTCCTACGTCCCCTTCCAGTTTCCAGTCGACCGTGGTCACAAATAGCATTCGATTTCGTAACTGGCCTCCCCATGTCTCGAGGTAATGACACCATACTCACCCTGGTCGACCGGTTTTCCAAGGTGGTCCACTTTGTCGCTCTTCCCAAGCTCCCCTCTGAAGCTGAGACAGCGGACCTTCTCGTCACCCATGTTGTCCGCCTCCATGGAATTCCCCAGGACATCGTCTCTGACAGGGGTCCCCAGTTTACCTCTAAGGTGTGGCAGCTTTTTGTAAGGGAATTGGGCCACGGCCAGTTTATCCTCGGGATACCATCCTTTTTTCCCCCCCCACCAGACTAATACAGCAGAAGAGCATACCAAGCTCTAGAGCAGCCTTGCATTGCGTCACGACAGCAACATCCCCATCCTGGAGCGAGTACCTGCCATAGTCACATATCCTTAAAATAGTATGATAAGCTCAGCATCCGGTCTGTCTCCTTTTGAATGTTCCCTTGGCTATCAACCTCCTCTGATATACATCCTGTATTCCATGTTTCCCAACTTAAACCGGTTGCCTCCAGCCCCCTAGCTCCTCCAGTACCGGTTCCTCCGCCTCCCCGAGTCCTGGATGGTGGTGACAAGATGTGGGACATTGGCCGGCTGCTCGCGGTCCGCCGTAGGGGACGAGGATTCCAGTAGCTGGTGGAGTGGGTTGGCTATGCTTCTGAGGATCGGAGGTGGCTTCCCCGATCCTACCTGACTGACCCCGCCCTCCTGGTGGAGTTCTACAGGGCTAACCCCAACGCCATCGGACGGTCGCCCGGTGTCTCCCATAAGAGGGGGGGGTCCTGTTGTGGTGCGCTCCTCCCCGGAGCGCACCACATCATCACCAGCTGGTCGGGATTCCAGCCCGAACTTTCCGGAGACGTCCGAGCGAGCGAGACACGCCCTGCGGAGGCGAGTGCGGCGGCACCAGGTGTGGTGCATCTTATCAAGCCCCAGCAGCTACTTAAGCTCTCCCTGGTGATCCCCTCGTTGCTAGAACGTACTACCCCCTCGTGACTAGTTCCTCGATGATTCCTTCCTCGCTCCAACGTCTTCCTCGTTCCCAGTGTCTCCGTGATCCCCTCGTCGATCCAGTGTCTTCCTCGCTCCTCGCCCCAGTGTCTCCGTGATCCCCTCATCGATCCAGTGTCTTCCTCGCTCCTCGCCCCAGCATCTCCCTCGTCACTCTCTGGATACCTACTCTCCTCTGCACCTCGCCACGCTCCTCTCCCTGGATACCCTCTCCCTCGGACACCCTGTGTGTGTGTGTGTGTGTGTGTGTGTGTGTGTGTGTGTGTGTGTGACTAACACAGCAGTATATTGTCTCCTATTAAAGGGCTAGACTTAATCGATTTCATGTTTGACTCATAGAAAACTGGGTGCATTACATGTTGGCATACTTGCATTTTGGGGGACTTTTTACTTGCTCCACTGTGTGTGTATATATATATACATTTGTTAATATATTAGTTTTTTTCCACACAAACGTTTGATTGTTATCAGTGAGTATCAGTGTGTGTGGTGTCTGTGTGTGTGTGTGTGTGTGTGTGTGAGAGAGAGAGACGGAATCAACAAACTAAACAGATATTCAGGGCGAACACTAATTGGCCTCTCTCTCCCAATCTCTCCATCCCCCCTCTCTTTCTCTCTCCCCCTATCTCTCCCTTTCCATCTCTCTTTTTCCATCTTTGTCTCTCTCTCTCTCTCTCTCTCTCACTTCATCTCCATCTCTTCCTCCATTTTTGTCTCTCCCTCTCTCTCCCCCTCTCTGTCCATCTCTGTCTCTCTCTTTCTTATTCTGCCATCTGTCTGTCTCTCTGTCTCACTCTCTCTCTGTTTCTCTTTCTCCATCTCAGTGTCTTTCTCTCCCTCTCTCAATCTCAATTTCTCTCCATTTCTGTATGTCTTTCTCCCTCTCTCTCTCAATCTCTCCCTCTCTGTTTCTCTCCCTCCATTTCAGTCTCTTTCTCTCCCTCTCTCTCAATCTCTCTCTCTCCATTTCCGTCTCTTTCTCATTCTCTCTCAACCCCTCCTCTCTGTCTATCTGTCTCTCTGTCTCTCTGTCTCGCTCTCTCTCTGTTTCTCTCCCTCAATTTCAGTCTCTTTCTCTCCCTCTTTCTCAATCTCCCTCTCTCTCTTTCCCTATCTCTCACTACATTTAGGGCTCATTTAGAAGTACATTGTGAGAAACACTTCAGTGTAATGTTGGACCGAAGCAGTAGAGCACTGACACAAAGCGAGCACCTTGTTCAAAACTAGTTTACATCTCTCCTCCTCACCCATCTTCTCCCTTCCCTCCTCTCCGCTGCTCCCGACTCTTTCCTCTGCTCCCCTCTGGTCTCCTCTCATCTCCTAAGGGGGAGGTGCGGGAAGAGCAGTGACAAGAGGAGAAGAGAATGGGGTCTAGATTGTCCTCATTTGAAGTGACATTCATGAAAAGGGTTGGGGAAAATGTCCTTTATTGCAAATGTCTGAACACATATTCTAAAGACACACACACACACACACACACACACACACACACACACAGACAGACACACACACACACACACACACATACACACACACACATACACACACACACACACACACACACACTGGGGCGTGTGCATGTGCATGTGCCCCAGAGTGATTGCAGCACCAAAGTGATTGGTTTGTTCTGAACGAGACTCTGCTGCCACATCTTCGCATCTGCCCCAACGGTGTGTGTGTGTGTGTGTGTGTGTGTGTGTCGAGACAAACAGAAGGCAGGCTGGTTAGACAGACAGTTGGGCAGACAGACAGAGAGACCGACAGGCAGGCAGACAGACAGACAGACAGACAGACAAGTTGTGTTTGTTTCTAGACTCCTAACAGCCCCCTGGTGGGATGTGTTTTTGCGGTTTCCGTGGCAGTAGGATTCATGGGGCTAATAAGAGCATCGACCTGCAGCCAGGTGATGGATTACAGACCATAATAATCCTCTTTAATGTCTGAAGCCCCCAAATAAACCACAATTTACCTTAGGACACACAAATACAGTATATAATGTATTGTAATATATAACACATATACAACATAATGTGTGAAACCACAATTGCCATGTGTAAAGGTCATGATGTGATTGTTTTGCCAAAACGTAGGTTTATTGGTACATACGAAATTAGGAATACAGAGAAAACAGGTGTTTTCAAAAGTCCCTGGATCTGTTTAATAAACTCAAACACTATTTTGGTGTGGTTGGGAGACACAGAGAAGTTACAATGTTTTTAGAAATACCCACATGAGTGTGGACAAGGCCTAAAAGCCAAACAAGCTGTGTTATTACTACGTTCTGGAACAGAGATCTTATTTTATGTACTGCTGTTCAGAAATACAGAACAACTGCTCAAGAGGAAGCAGATCCAAGATGAAGCCATCACATTCTAAACACGACCTCATCAGGAACTACACTCTGGAGTAGCTTACTGACACACACACACACACACACACACACACACACACACACCACACACACACACACACACACACACACACACACATACACACACACACACACACACACACACACACACACAAGTCCAGCAATTGGGGTTTGCCCATCCAGTCTACATGTGCTTTGTGGACTTGGAGAAGGCCTATGACCGTGTCCCCCGGGGAATCATGTGGGGGGTACTACGGGAGTATGGGGTACCGGGGCCATTGGTACGTGCCATTCGGTCCCTGTACGAACAAAAGTGCGAGCTGCGTCCGTATTCTCGGCACAAAGTCAAGCATGTTTCTCAGTGGGTGTTGGACTCCGCCAAGGTTTGTCCCTTGTCACCGCTTCTGTTCGTGATCTTCATGGACAGAATCTCAAGGCGCAGCCGAGGTGAGGAGAGTGTCCGGTTTGGAGACCTCAGAATTGCATCTCTGCTCTTGCAGATGATGTGGTTCTGTTGGCTACATCAGACCGTGACCTCCAGCATGCACTGGGGCGGTTTGCAGCCGAGTGTGAAGCGGTCGGGGATGAGAGTCAGCACCTCCAAGTCTGAGGCCATGGTTCTCTGCCAGAAAACGGTGGAGTGTTCCCTCCGGTTGGGAGTGAGTTGCTGCCCCAAGCGAAGGAGTTCAAGTATCTCGGGGTCTTGTTCACGAGTGAGGGGCAAAATGGAGCGGGAGATGGACAGACGGATTGGTGCAGCCGTCTGCAGTGATGCGTGCGCTGTACTGCTCCGTTGTGGTGAAGAGGGAGCTGAAGCCGGAAGGCGAGCTTTCGATTTACTGGTCCATCTACGTTCCAACCCTCACCTATGGTCACGAGCTTTGGGGTAGTGACCGAAAGGAATGAGAATCGCGGATACAAGCGGCCGAATGAGTTTCCTCCGCAGGGTGGCTGGGCTCAGCCTTAGAGATAGGGTGAGGAGCTCAGACATCCGGAGGGAGCTCGGAGTAGAGCCGCTGCTCCTCCGCATCGAAAGGAGTCAGCTGAGGTGGTTCGGGCATCTGATTAGGATGCCCCCCGGGCGCCTCCCTTTGGAGGTTTTCCGGGCACGTCCAACTGGGAGGAGACCCCGGGGCAGACCCAGAACCCGCTGGAGAGATTATATATCTCGTGTGGCCTGGGAACGCCTCGGGACCCCCCAGGAGGAACTAGAGAGTGTGGCTGGGGAGAAGGAAGCCTGGGGGGCCCTGCTTAGCCAGCTGCCACCGCGACCCGACCCCGGATAAGCGGACGCTAATGGATGGATGGATGGATGGATGAACTGACGTTGACGGAACTGAAGCAGATCAGTCGAGACAAACAGAAGGCAGGCTGGTTAGACAGACAGTTGGGCAGACAGACAGAGAGACCGACAGGCAGACAGACAGAGAGACCGACAGGCAGGCAGACAGACAGACAGACAGACAGACAAGTTGTGTTTGTTTCTAGACTCCTAACAGCCCCCTGGTGGGATGTGTTTTTGCGGTTTCCGTGGCAGTAGGATTCATGGGGCTAATAAGAGCATCGACCTGCAGCCAGGTGATGGATTACAGACCATAATAATCCTCTTTAATGTCTGAAGCCCCCAAATAAACCACAATTTACCTTAGGACACACAAATACAGTATATAATGTATTGTAATATATAACACATATACAACATAATGTGTGAAACCACAATTGCCATGTGTAAAGGTCATGATGTGATTGTTTTGCCAAAACGTAGGTTTATTGGTACATACGAAATTAGGAATACAGAGAAAACAGGTGTTTTCAAAAGTCCCTGGATCTGTTTAATAAACTCAAACACTATTTTGGTGTGGTTGGGAGACACAGGAGAAGTTACAATGTTTTAGAAATACCCACATGAGTGTGGACAAGGCCTAAAAGCCAAACAAGCTGTGTTATTACTACGTTCTGGAACAGAGATCTTATTTTATGTATTGCTGTGCAGAAATACAGAACAACGGCTCAAGAGGAAGCAGATCCAAGATGAAGCCATCACATTCTAAACACGACCTCATCAGGAACTACACTCTGGAGTAGCTTACTGACACACACACTCTCACACCACACCACACACACACACACACACACACACACACACACACACACACACACACACACACACACCGTTGGGGCAGATGCGAAGATGTGGCAGCAGAGTCTCGTTCAGAACAAACCAATCACTTTGGTGCTGCAATCACTCTGGGGCACATGCACATGCACACGCCCCAGTGTGTGTGTGTGTGTTGTGTGTGTGTGTGTGTGTGTGTATGTGTGGTGTGTGTGTTGCGTGTGTTGTGTGTGTGTGTGTGTGTGTGTGTGTTGTGTGTGTGTGTGTGTGTGTGTGTGTGTGTGTGTGTGTTGTGTGTGTGTGTGTGTGTGTGTGTGTAGTGTGTGTGTTGTATGAGTGTGTGTGTGTGTTGTATGAGTGTGTGTGTGTTGTATGAGTGTGTGTGTGTTGTAATGTCACTTCAAATGAGGACAATCTAGACCCCATTCTCTTCTCCTCTTGTCACTGCTCTTCCCGCACCTCCCCCTTAGGAGATGAGAGGAGACCAGAGGGGAGCAGAGGAAAGAGTCGGGAGCAGCGGAGAGGAGGGAAGGGAGAAGATGGGTGAGGAGGAGAGATGTAAACTAGTTTTGAACAAGGTGCTCGCTTTGTGTCAGTGCTCTACTGCTTCGGTCCAACATTACACTGAAGTGTTTCTCACAATGTACTTCTAAATGAGCCCTAAATGTAGGAGATAGGGAGAGAGAGAGGGAGGGAGAGAGGGAGAGAAAGAGAGGAGGAGAGAGGAGAGAGACAGGAGAGGAGAGAGAGAGAGAGAGACAGAGAGGGGGGAGAGAGGAGAGAGAGAGGAGGAGAGAGAGAGAGAGAGAGGGAGACAGAGAGAAGAGAGAAGAGGAGGAGAGAGAGGAGAGAGAGACAGAGAGAGAGAGAGAGGGAGAGAGAGAGAGAGAGAGAGGGAGAGAGAGAGACGAGAGAGAGAGCGAGAGAGAGGAGAGAGAAGGAAGAGGAGAGGGGAGAGAGGGAGAGAGAAGGGAGAAGAGGAGGAGGAGAGGAGAGGAGGAGGAGGAGAAGGAGGAGAGAGAGAGAGAGAGAGGAGGAGAGGAGGAGAGAGGGGAGAGAGAGAGGGGAGGAGGAGGAGGTGGGAGAGAGGCCAATTAGTGTTCGCCCTGAATATCTGTTTAGTTTGTTGATTCCGTCTCTCTCTCTCACACACACACACACCACACACACACTGATGCTCACTGATAACAATCAAACGTTTGTGTGGAAAAAAAACTAATATATTAACAAATGTATATATATATACACACACAGTGGAGCAAGTAAAAAGTCCCCCAAAATGCAAGTATGCCAACATGTAATGCACCCAGTTTTCTATGAGTCAAACATGAAATCGATTAAGTCTAGCCCTTTAATAGGAGACAATATACTGCTGTGTTAGTCACACACACAGACACACACACACACACACACACACCATACACACACACACAGAGACACACACACACACACACACACCATACACACACAGAGACACACACACACACACACACACCATACACACACACCTTCTCCAAGTCCACAAAGCACATGTAGACTGGATGTGCAAACTCCCATGCGCCCCCCAACAACCCTGCGAGGGTAAAGAGCTGGTCCACTGTTCCACGGCCAGGACGGAAACCGCATTGTTCCTCCTGGAACTTCAGTTCAATGAACTTTAAATCAGTATTCACAAATCACATTACATTATACTGTGTATATATATATGATATGTATTGGGTTCATGATGAGTGTGGTAAAGATAATTGTACAAACATCAGGCACAGTTTGTTGCCAACAAACACCAAACATAATTAGCTGTGTTCTCACAACTGTGTGTGTTTATCTGTGTGTGTGTGTGTGTGTGTGTGTGTGTGTGTCTGTGTGTGTGTGTGCACACTCTAAATGACTACATGATGTGCTGTGTGCTTTTAAATGACAAGCACTCTAGCAGTGTGCCACTACCTCCTATCGTATTATTGTTCTAACCACAAGTGACTGCTCCACTGGGTCTTATTGCTGGGTGTCTGCCAGCCTAACATCTGGACAGGAAATAGATGGGTTTTATTATTATTATACCACAGTGACCAGTGAGCTTCATATGTGACCAGTGAGCTTCATATGTGACCAGTGAGCTTCAAATGTCGTAGTAAATAATACAATTAGTACATGTACATTTACATTAGCAGCAGTAGTAGTATAGTAATTGTAGTTTACGTCACCTCTCTGTAGACGTGCACACCATGACATGCACACCACGATGTGCACACCATGACGTACACACCATGACGTACACACCATGAGGTGCACGTCATCATGGTCATCTTTACCATAGCTATATACAGTATATCACCATTACAATGTAACATATATATGTTTTCCTTTGTCAATGCGTCAGTAGTAGAGATCTGTGGTATCACAGAGCTGATCTACTCAATAATCTGCGTGCCCAAGGGTGGGTGGTCGTACAGTACTACTAACAATCCAATCCAACTACTTTACCATATTTATACTGGGGGGTTGTTCCTGTTCTAATTGCGAAATGGAAAATATATACATATAAGTATATACAAATACTACATTTTGGTAAGGTATTTCAAGTCTTTACTTGACTCATTTGAACTCCAATCCAAGTCGAATTGTGTGGAAACCGAGGGTGGACATCACCACACAGATTAAGCTGCAGTGTAGAAGGTTTATCTGTTTGGTCTAGCTCCGTGTCACAGATATAGTAAGTGGTCATGAAAACCTAATTTACCTGGCTGAGGATTTACACTTTTAATCAACAACACCTTACAAGACAATTGACCACTAAATCACACACACAACCACGCACCATCAAGCATGCTTGCACAAGCACACACACACACACGCAGGCACGCAGGCACGCACACACACACACACACACACACACACACACACACACACAGACCTGCACACATGTACACACAGACATACAGAGAGAACGTGAGTGAAAGAGAGAGAGAGAGAGAAAGAGAGAGAGAAGAGAGAGAGCGAGAGAGAGAGAGAGAGAGAGAGAGAGACACACACACACACACACACACATGCACATACACATACACATACACATACACATACACATACACACACACACACACACACAGATAGAGCGACCGAGACAGAGAGATACAGAGAGAGAGTGACCGGCAGTAACTACAGACTCTTTCCTAGAACTCACACCATGTCAAATCAGGAATGACTCATGAATAGATATCTTATTCATATGACATAGGCCTCATCAATTATGCATAAGATTTAAATATAATATTAATTCCCCAGCAAAACAAGTTAATAACGCTGACGGGAACGCAGAAGCGTCAGCACTGCTCTGGGAACCTGACCCCCAGATCAACCTCATGTCCACACCACCTGACCTCCGATCAGCCTCACATCCACACAACCTGACCCCCTCTGTCTGTCTGTCTGACTGTCCATCTATTTCTACATATCTCTCTCTCTCTCTCTCTCTCTCTCTCTCTCTCTCTCTCTCTCTATATATATATATATATATATATATATATATCTACTTATCTATCTGTCTGTCTGTCTGTCTGTCTGTCTGTCTATCTAGCTATCTATTTCTATCGATACAATCTAATAATGTAAACATAGATCTGTTTCCTAAAAAAAAAACAGTAATTCACAACTGTCCTGTACTATTTTTGGCTTATATGTCACATGTATGTATGAAGAGGATAATTTCCTCACTTGAAGAGTAGAACCATGCTGGGTAGATCCACAGAAGCAGTCAATTGACTTTATGTTCAGGTGTATTTTTCAAGAATAAAGGATATGGTGTCCACTTCATGGTTCGACAGCGCTCTCTGGGTGGTCTGATTATTCATGACATTGTCTAATGATTATAAACAGTAGGGGGAGCGGAGGGGTGGGGGGAAGAGAAGAGAGAAGACAGAGATGATGGGATGAAATTGCCATGAGAAGAGATGTGAGAGGGAGAGAGAGCGAGAAGGAGGGAAGGATGAATTCAATTAGACCTTAAAATTCCATTTGCAGTTTCATTTAAT
Source organism: Coryphaenoides rupestris (assembly GCA_002895965.2). Taxonomy (NCBI): domain Eukaryota; kingdom Metazoa; phylum Chordata; class Actinopteri; order Gadiformes; family Macrouridae; genus Coryphaenoides; species Coryphaenoides rupestris. The sequence goes on from PIJE02000144.1 coordinate 614,622, forward strand.
TAAGCTTACAAATCTGCATTGCCTTTGCTTTGGTTTAATCGTGATATTATCTAATAGTTTTGACAGTTCATCTGTATTCCAAGTTCCCCGGGTGTTGTCTCTGTCACCAGGAGAATGTGACGTCCATGTGTAGCAGTCTCATTATATATATGGTCTGCCCTGAGACACACACACACACACACAACACACCCACACACACATGGACAGCAGCTTGCTCTAGACACTGTGCTGTACTGTTCTGTCTTGTGCTGTGTATGTCATCCTATCTGTCAGCCCAGGCCACTGGATTTCACTGCACGTGTCTCTTGGCTGATCCACCTCACCCATGTCCCAGTGTGATGATTAGTAAACGTTACATGGGCGGGCTGTAACGTCTAAGCTTTTCGCAGATGCTTTCATCATCGGGTTCATCATTGTGCTCTCGGAAGCCAAAGGTTAGACTGAAAATATCAGCTCAAACCCAGAGTCTTTCGCCTGGGAGTCAAACAGCCTAAACACTAGAATACTCCTGTTCTCTTAATTATGAGTTAGTTATTACTTGGTCATAGTGACAGGTGAGTGGAACTAGTTGGACTCTGTGGTGGTGTGGCGCTTTCAGATGAAGTTCTGATTTAGCTCTGTCCTCTGTCCTCGACACCAAAGCTCAGGAGTCTAGGCCTGCCCCGACCATGTGCAGCTGGATACTGGACTTCCTGTCGGGCCGCCGCCCAGGTGGTGAGGATGGGCAGCACCACCTCAGAGCCGCTGACCCTCAACACTGGAGCCCCTTAGGGATGCGTGTTGAGCCCTCTCCTCTACTCCCTGTACACCCACGACTGCCATGGCTATGCAACAGCTCCAACGTCTTCATCAAGTTTGCTGACGACACGACAGTGTTGGGTCTGATCGCCGACGACGACGAGACAGCCTACAGGGAGGAGGTTGGGTTCACTTGCACAGTGGTGCCCAAGAAAACAACCTCGCCCTCAAAAAGACCAAGGAGCTGATCGTGGACTACAGGAAGCGGAGAGGAGAGCACGCCCCCATCTCCATAGACGGTGCTGCAGTAGAGAGGGTCAGCAGCTTCAAGTTCCTCGGCGTGCACATCTCCGAGGACCTCACATGGACCACGCACACCACACACGTGGTGAAAAAGGCCCAACAACGCCTGTATTTCCTCAGGCGACTGAGGAAATTCAACATGTGCCCCCGCATCCTCAGAACATTCTACTCCAGTACCATCGAGAGTGTTCTCACAGGATGCATCACCGTCTGGTACGGGAACTGCACCGCACTGGAGCGTAAAACACTACAGAGGGTGGTGCGGACGGCCCAGTACATCGTTGGAGGTGAGCTTCCCTCCCTCCTGGATATATACACCAGGCGGTGCGTGGCCAAGGCCAAACGGATTATTAAAGACAACAACCACCCCAGCCACGAACTGTACACACTCCTACCGTCAGGCAGGCGATACCGCAGTATCAAGTGCCACACGAGCAGATTCAGAGACAGCTTCCACAGTCAGGCCATCAGGCTGCTGAACAAGTTCGGCATCAATGTCTAAATGCTAGTGCTAAGTGTTGGTGCTAGTGCTGTGCTGGTGTTACTGCTAGTGCTGGTCCTGGTGCTAGTGTTACTGCTAGTGCTGGTGCTGGTGTTAGTGCCAGTCCTGGTGCCAACTGGCTGGTGCTAGTGTTGTGCTCGACTGTCTGGGAAGGTATCCCGTGACATTCTGTGAAATGTCAGCATACAGCATATAACAATGTATATTTTAGTACATCGATTTATATGTGTATGGATATTTTACTGTATATTCCATTTCATTTTAGATTTCATTTACGTATTTTATATAGAATTCTATTTATAGTTCTATTTTGTAGTTTTTCTCTATTTTGTGTTGCTTTATAATTACTGTCGGCTGTCGGGCGTTTTGCACAAAAAGTTTTTAACTCACTGTCTATACTCACGTGTAAATTGTGAAGTTACAATAAAATACTTGAAACTTGAAACTTGAAACTTCCTGCCGGACACAGGAAGGAGAATCCCAGGGCTTACCGCACATGGGAGAAGTTTGTCTTCAGGGCTCTCTGCCAACAATTATTTCTTGTTGTTGGTGCAATTATTCTGGTTTCCTCTTATTTCTTGTTTACTTTTGGCAACGCAACTACTCGGCTCGGTTCAGGCAACACAACTACTTGGTTCAGGTTTAGGCAACAAAACTACTTGGTTAGTGTTAGGGTTCTTCAATGTGCGTGATTACCTGAGCCAAAAGCAGTTTGTGGGATTAGGGGGCAAGGATTAGGGATTAGGGGATCTAGGGAGCAGCGCACGCCAGGAACGTGCGTGGCTGCCAAGATAGCGCCTGTGCACTCCCACATGTGCGTGCCCATCACTCAAACGTCACTCTCATAGTCAGATAAATAGATGTTGAGGAAGTAGAGTACCGTAGTTGCATGTGTTGGAAGTTATGCTGTCTTCTACTGTTCTGCTATGTTGATTGCTTTGAGCTGATGTAGTGCAAGAAGCATCCACCCGCCTCAGCTATGTGGTCATTCAACTCTTGAATTAAGGAGTAACTTAATGCTGTACTTTATCTTGTCATATTTGTGTACAGCTTACATTGTTTGGATTGCTGTATTTTCTGTAAGTGTGTTCACATCCTGTGAATGTAAGAGTGTGTGGATGTGTGAATGGTCTATTGATACATGTTGCTCTGACAAGACATACCATACACTAGTGTGTTTTGGCGTGTGTGTGTGTGTGTGTGTATGTCTATGCTATGTCTGTCCATATGTGGTGTCTCTGTGTGTGTGTGCATATGTGTATGTTGTGTCCATCTGTGTGTGTGTGTCTGCTGTTAAGTAAGATACAATGTAGGACAGACCATCCTTTCCAATGCTCTCTCTGTCTCTTGAAACATCTCCCACTCTCTGGTTTCCTTGCTTATTATTCTTAAGGCGCTCCAAAAAATGCCTACATAATATGTATCCTACTGGGCATGAAATGTTAATTTGAAAGCATTAAAGTGTCGTGTCAGAAGGATGCTCACATAACAGAAACAGGAGTTATCAACCTGCTTACATAAAGCGTTACATAAAACAATTGATCCATCGGCCCCTCCCCCCCCCCCTACAGGCCGAGGGGCGCAACTGCAGCTACACGACACCGCTGACTTAGACCGGCGGACACACGAACACACAAAGCAATTATCTAATGTCCATGAACATAATGGCACCGGGAGTATATTAACACGCGTGTTGTGTGAGACGTGCGTGGAGTGGATTTCTAAAGCGCCGGGACGGACACCGACCGAGAGCCCGCTCAACTCCAGTTACACAATAGTCCTCCGTTATATAAGTGAGCCACATAGCGGACCAATCGCGGCGTCCCTCGCGGCGTCACGTGACCGCGCGCGCCCCGTGTCGTTCGGATTTCTCTCCGTGGGGTCGGAGCGACTAGCTGGCTGGTCGGCTAGCGTAAAGATGGAGCGCGCCGGAGGTCCTGCGCTGTTTACGTGTGCGCGCGGTGCGGGTCGGGTGAGTGAGTGCGACGGGTCACACGGCTTGTGTGAGTCCTCCTCCTGAAACGAGGAGTTTGTGGAGCGGGAGGCCAGCTAGCGAGCGGGGCGCGGCGAGCCTCGGCGCGGGGCTCCTGGTCTGTTTACGTTGGAAGACCGGTGAGTGGCGTTCGGGTGCCGTCGGAACTCTCAGCTTCTCCGCCTCTCGTCAAGAACAAAGCGAATGTGTGTGTGTGTGTGTTGTTGTTTTTTTTCGAATAATAACCTCGGGATCGCGGGCTTCTGTGAAGTCGGGACTTTGCGTACATTATTTGAAATAGGGGGATGAAATGAGGACACGGATTGACGTAGTGTTCAATCCAAGCACAACAACAACAACAACAACAACAACAACAACAAAACTGCCTCAAGTATTACATTTTCTCTTTTTAAAAGGCACTGCTTCCAATGAATCTATAGCCTTCCCGGGTTGCGTTCCCGTGCGTTTAAAACGTCATCATCTCCCGTGTCGTGTACCTGCTCGGGACCGCCCAGAAGACAGTGTTTTAAATAAGAATAATACGAATAAGACCAGCCTCCCACTGTGGTGTCGGATGTGTGGATTCACTTGGATCGAGAGAAACCCCAGGGCTACGTAACCGCGGCTTCTCTATCCACACAAGGGGGGCTGTTGACACAACTTTTTGGTGCGTAAGCAGCGTGCCGACAACGTACCGGGGCTCCTCGTATTACCCAGGATGAGGCCTAATCTACTTCCACACGTCGGCGGGACACAGCCGACTCCCGTGTGCGTGGACAGAACCTCCCGCCGCCGTACAGCATGATTTACGCACCCGTGAGCTTTAGATCGCAGTAGTATTTGGAGAACATGGCCACGGAGAGTCAACCCCAGCGCGGCGAGCTGTTCGTCCACCCGCTCTCCAACCCCCAAGCCTCGGGGATATGCCCCGAGATGCTGGAGGTGGCCGAGGAGGCGAACCGGGCCGGGGACTTCAGCCTCGCCGTGGAGATCTACAGCTCCCAGCTCGCCGACCTCCAGCAGCCCGACCGGGGCCTGTGTCTGCGCAAGGCGGACTCCCTGGCCCGCGCCGGCCGCATCTCCGAGGCGCTGGACTCGTACTGCACGGCGGCCAACCTGGCCAAGCTGCGGCCCGACGAGCTGCGGCTGCTGGTGGAGAGCATCGCCCGCACGATACGAGAGAAAGATTTTAGTAACAGCGCCGGGAGTACGACTTCTACTACAACTACTTGTGCAGGGAAAACAATCGGTGGCGCCGGGGGTAAGGACGGGACCGAGAGCGACGCCGAGGGGCTGGACGAGGAGCCCCGCGACCTGTTCTGCTGTCACCTGTGCCGGTGTCTGCTGCACGAACCCGCCACGCTCGGCTGCGGCCACACGTTCTGCAGACACTGCCTGGAGGACGCCAAGGACTGCAGACGCTGCAAGCACAAAGCGGGCAAAAGCGAGGCCCACGGGGGTCAGCGGGTCAACGTGGTTCTCAGTGGCCTGCTGGAGAAGTGGTTCGAGGCGGAGAGCCGAGCCAGGAGACACTGGGTGGAGGCGGAGAGTTTGTGGAAGAAACTCCAGTACACGGACGCGCTGGAGCACTTCAACAAAGCGGTGGAGCTGGGTAAGAACCAAAGGACGTATCTTTATTGTTGTTTATATTCGCGTGTAACTCGTCGAGGACGTAGTTTTGTGCGGCTGACCTACTTTTAGTGGTCGTCATTCCGAAATGCGTCGACAGGGGGCGTCGTTTCCCCCACCGCCACCCCCGCCCGAGGTCAGGCATTACCTAAGCAGCGCAGATAGCGCATAATATCTCATAACAATTGACGGCAACAATATATAACAATATATAAAACATATGTATCTTTAGACCCCCCCCCACCCCGCATCCACACACACACAATTGGCTTGATCACAGAAATGCTAGTTTTATGTGACTGGGTTATAGGTCGAGGTCAACGTGTTGCTTTCATAACGCGCTTAGTTACACGTGTTGTGTCTGGGCTTCCAGATGTTCACTTGGGAACGCCCGGTAACACTTTAGATTTTAACACTGCTTTGTTAGGAACCCTATACTTCGTTCTTAGAGACAGGTCATGCCGGGTAGGGGTTAGACAGGACAGAGACAAGTAATTGGGGCCAGGTAGGGGTTAGACACAAACTACATAAACAGGTCATTAAAGAGCAGTTAGGGGCTGGGAAGAGTGGAGACGATAGGGTTTAGACAGTGAGGACGAGACGATGGGGGACATATTGATCAGATAATGAGGCTGTGAGAGGGAGGATGGAACCCATAATTGTTTTGTTTGTTTATTTATTTAAGAAGGGACAATGTACATTCATTACATGTGGTCATCATGTAAATGTGCCAGATTTAGCCATACACATTATTTTTCATCTGCAGTCCCTGGCAGATTTAATTATCAGGAATTGAAGACAAAACACCATATTTGACTGGGTTTGTGGCACTTGCTGCAAACATGTTTAGCTTAACCCTCTGTGTGACTAGATGCTAGCAGGTTTTTTTTGGCTGAGCAGCAGCAATAACCTGATTTATCTCTAACACAGGCAGTTACCTCCTTATATAAGGCCCATGGGAGCCACAGGGAGGCTGTTTTTACCTGCCGAGGTCAGGCTGTACCGCCTCCCAGCAGGGATGGGGGTCACCCCCCTGGGAACACCAAAGTCGGAGTGAAGCGTTTTGTAGCTCAAGCCCCTGATTGACAAATCAGTCAGTAAGCGTGTACCACTACACACTTACTGACTGATTTGTCAATCAGGGGCTTGGCGACTGTCCCACCTTGTGTTTTGTTGCAGGGGTCCAGACCGTGGTGATCTAGATGTATCTATTTAGTCCATATCTACTTTTGAACCTGTTGAGTTCCACAGGGTGGATGGGTTCTGAGCCCACGCTGTGAAACCTAGAAGCATGCCTTCAGAAATCACTGAAAAGTGGATCTGCATGGAGGCGTGTTTTTGTTGGACTTCCATCACAGAAGCAGTGCTGTGTATCTGGTTCTCATAATACAGCCATGATTCTAACATTGTTTCTTTTGTGTGCTCCACAGCACCCTCCTCAGGCCGTCTGCTGTTCCAGCGGGCGGAGTTGCACATGGAAATGAGCAGCTATAGCCAGGCTGTACAGGACTCCACCAGCCTCTGCCGGAGCAAACCACTCTCCCCTAAGGTAACACACACACCCTGGACCACCACAGACCCAGGACCCTTTTGACCAAGCCTAGACCCAGATCCACTGAGACCCTAGATCTAGCCTGCATCACATGGTCCAGTAAGAAGCAGACTCCTCATCAGTTGGTCTCGCATACCCCTTTTCCACCAAGGCATTTTGAGGATGTTCAATATTGACCTCACGATAGCTCGATAGAGAGGAGTGCTGCCGTGTCTCCTGGGCAGGAATACACTGCTAGACACGTGGGACTCATACCCATGTGCAAGTCTTTAGGTGACTGATATCCATCTAACTTTAAAGAAACAACATTCAAACTGTTTTTAAAATCCACCACAACAGCAGTACATGCACTTTGTGCGTGATGTTGTGGATTTGCTGCGATAGCAGATTGTACATAGATGTTCACGGTCATGTAATAACATGGCTCTCTAGCCCGTGCAAAAGCAAACCAGTGCTTGGATGGTTTGCAGTTGATGTTGAACCAACTGCAATCCGGCACTAGCATCGGCCCAGAACCAGAACTAGGTTACTGTGGGTGGAAAGGGGGCCAAGTCCTAGTTAGCACCTAGCACAAAAAACGGGTTTTTATTTGCCATCTAGGTAGCAAATGTTGTGGATATTAAAAACGTTGTTGAATATAGATCTTTCTTGTGTGATCAGGACCTTTCCCATTGCCAAAGCAGACGATGAATCAAACAAATAAATAAAAACAACATACATCTCTCTCCCCCACCCCCACCCCTCCCCACCACCCTCTCTCCCCCTCCCAGGCCCACCATCTGAGGCCTCTGCCCTCAGTAAAGCAGGTCGTAACGATGAGGCGTTGCAGGAGTATTTCCTCTGCGTCGCGCTCAAACCTGATTGGACCAAAGTCAAGCTGGAGGCACAGAAGGTATGCTAGCTTTTAATTGATTGTTTGGTTTGTTAATTGAATAACAATTTCTAAGTGACATAGCAGCTTAGCTTCAGGGTAGCAGTTGGACAGAAGTATGTACTGCTGCTATTCAATGGAGCAATACTTATGTTCAGAACGATGGATGGAGATCTTAATTTCTGGCTGGCGGTTTCAAGTGAAGAGTTTATAGAGCAAAAACATCTTTCTATGGCAATGCCACAAACATGAATTGTGTCACCATGGCAACTCCCACGTTCCCTCACATGACGGCTCGCAAACCTCTTGTGTATGTGTGACTGCATGTGGCGGTTCTGGTCTGATGGCGCCATGTTGCTGTGGCGATAGCAGCAAGTGTGCGAGTCACAGTGAGTCCTCCATTACGTTACAGAGCTACCATTAGGCCGAGGCTGTCCCGTACTGAAGCCAGTGGAATTATTTATATATATATATATATATATACCACTTATGAAAACAATGTTACAAAGTGCTTCACAGAGAAAAATAGAATGCCAAGATGAATAAATAAAAATACATGAGGGACAGCAATTAAAATAGAAATGGCAATTAGAAATTAAATCTGTGTGTTTTTAGAAGAGTAATAGAGAATGTAATCTGGAGCCAGGTCATGGAGAGCCTTAAAGATATAAATAAGATCTTAAAATAAATCCTCAGACAAACAGGGAGCCAATGTAAAGAAGCTTAATCTGGTGTAATGTGGTCGTACCTCTTGGTTCTAATTAAAAGCCTAGCAGCTGAGTTCTGTAGAGTCTGTCGTCATTTCAAGGTTTTTGGATCAAGACAAAAGAAGAGGCTGTTAATTAATAATCGAGGTGCAAGGAGATAAAAGCATGTACTATCGTTTCTGCATTTCTAAAGTAAAAAATGTATCTTATTTTTGCTTTTGATTTCTGAGGTGGTAGAAACATAATTGGACAATAATTGGAGTGATATGTTGCTCAAAACCTAAATTGATATTAAACGGGACACCAAGATTTCTTGCGACAGGTTTGATTTTGAGAGGTAACCGGTAGATGGCAGAAGATTCAAGAAGTTTATTTGTCACATACATAAGCAGGATGTGCAGTGAAATGAAAACAGAATTTGTTATGTGATGTGTTGGGGCCCGATAACAAGGATTTCTGTTTTTGCAGGGATTGAGCTGAAGAAAATATTTCAACATCCAGTTTATTTATATCAGTCAGGCAATCCTGTAGGGAACTCTGCATTGGGAATGACTCCCCAATGCTATTACTGGCTTCCTGTGTTGACGCTCAAATGGCGAGCATAGAACTTGAATGGCAAACATGGCCGATATGGTACAGCGATGCCATAGGTAGAAGGGTGGCATTCACGCACACATACGCATACACATACACACAAACTCTTTTATTTATTGACCGCGTTAGTCACATTGATATTCAAATATCTGTTTTACAAGGGAGACTTCGCCAATACCACCAATACACAATGAAACAAAGACAAAAATACGGAAATACGGCATACGGGAAAAAAAAAATTACAGACTGAATCTGGCAGAGAAGAAGAGACACACATATGCACGCAGGCACGTGCATGAATGTATAAAGTGGGCCTTTCCGTTATCGGAAGCGGATAAGAAGCCTTTCAGTTCTGGTATTCTGGTCCTGGTCGGGTCTATGGATCCTCTAAGTCGCCATGACAACTAGTGCGACGTACATATGAACACAATGTTTGGGCCATTCAGAGAAATAAAAGTTAATCTTTGTCCCCATGGCAACAAGTATGTTATTTCCCCTGTGAACCCTGCATGACCTGTGTGTGTGTCTGTGTATGTGTGTGTGTAGGTACTGAGCGAACTCTTCTCCTCTGTGTTTGAGAGGGAGGACATGCCGACCCACCTCCACCCACTCCAGGGTGGGTCCGCCTCTCGACTCATCAAACCTCCTGCCCTCCTCAGCTCCCTCAGCCCACTCACCCCCAGAACTGGCTGCTCCACTCAGGTTGGCACGCTAATGCACAGCTCACACACAGTGCTCGCTGCTCCGATAAAGTTAGCCCGCTACCATGCATCTAACACGCACACGGTGATGGGTGCTCCACTAAGGTTGGCACGCTAACGGTTCTCAACCCTTTTGTTTATGTGGACCTCATATGCAAACCGTAAAAATACTGCCACTGCTTGTACACGTTTAACAAGCCCACTGTGTTGGCCTAACATGGCTGCTGCCCCGTCTGTGCTAATGCCCACGCATTTGGACCAATCAATCCAATCAAGATTTACTATTTCTCCGTTGTGTTCATACCATACGTATGTGAGCAGGTTGGCAAGGTTAGCTATGTCAGTTGATTCATCCAGCTGTAGTGCAAAAAATCGACTGGCTTTCATCTGCGCTATTAGCTGGTCATTCATGTTGCTGGCCATCTCCTCGATTCTGCGCTGTACGGTGCTGTCTGACAATGGAATCAAGTCCATTTGCGTGCGTGCTTTTTCACCCAGCATAACACCCACCGCCTCCTTAATTGATGGCAGCACCACCTCCTCACCGAGTGTATGCGTCGGTTAAAACCGATGTCACGCACAAGGGCCAACCCGACTCTCTTCACTTGTTGAGACCACAAACATGGATCGCGCGCGCACACACACACGGGTAAATATATGGTGATGATATGCAGTGATGAGTAGGCTACAATTTACACCAGTGGTCCACGGACCACAGTTTGAGAACTATTGCGCTAGAGCATATCTCATCGAGTACACTCACTCACACTTGTAGCTAGCTTCTTCTGGGGACATGAATACAGCATTCAGTTTACCTCAGAATAACTAACCAAATGAGCCGGACAAAGGAAAAGTGAAGATGTTTTTAAAACCAGGTCATTCTAATTCCCCAATCTTTCCCAAAAGACTTGTTTTATCAATGGTGTAGTGCTGACACAGACACACAGACACACAGACACACAGACACACAGACACACACACACACACACAGACACACAGACACACAGACACACACACAGACACACAGACACACAGACACACACACACCCTAATTTCTTCACTAACGCTCTGCTCCTCCACTAACCTCCAGGGCTCTGCTCAGCTCAGTGTGTCAAAGGCTCCTCCATCCGACAGCACCTCCCCCAGCTTGCTCTCTCTCTGTCCTGGAGGAGATGACCCCGGAGGAGGAGGAGGAGGAGGTGGTGCTGAGGAGGGCAGCAGTAAAAGCCTGCAGAGTGTGCTGGCAGCCCTACCAGCACCTCCTGGTGGCCTGAAGAGGAGGCTCAGTGGAGAGGGAACTTCTAGCACCTTCTGCCCACGCTCAAAGATCTTCAAAGCAGGTAAAGAAACCGACCCCACAGCACGGGGAATAAAACCTCCCACCCTAACCACATTCTCCGCAATGACCAACAGGGTGGAAATGCCCCCCCCCCCCCCCACCACGACAATCAATCTTGACTACCTATTGTTGTTGTGGTCTTTTCCCAGATGCGACGTGCAGCGCTCAGAGCCCGGAGGCCAGGAAACCTTGTGGGAGAACGGTTCCAAGCCAGCTGCTGGACAGTGGAGACATGGAGTGTTCTCTCTGCATGAGGTACACACACACACTCACGCACACACAAACACACACACACACTCACGCACACACTTGCAAACACACCCAACACACTAACACATACGCTCCAACACTCACTAACCAAAGGGTGACGATACTGTCTGCGCATCGCGGCGGCTGTACATACTGCCTGACTCACTAAAACACACTAACACACACATGTCCTCCTGTGCCCTCCTGCAGGTTGTTCTATGAGCCGGTGGCGACGCCCTGCGGTCACACCTTCTGTCTGAAGTGTCTAGAACGCTGCCTGGACCACAACCCCAACTGTCCTCTCTGTAAGGAGAACCTGGCGGAGGTGAGGAACACGCAGCCTGCTCTAACCCGCTCTTCTCCTCACACCTCTCTTCCCTCCCCTCCTGCCTTCTTCCCTCCTCCATCCCTCTTATTCTATCCTCTTGGGGTGGCAGTGTTTGAAGGACAGAAACTTGAATATGAACTGAAATATGTTACCTTGTTTTAAGTGCTCTGTCGCAGAATGAATCCTTAAAAGATGAGTTCGGGATTTAGAACCCTGGGTTCTATTCACGGATTGTCCTGATACGTAAAAAAAAAGTCATGCGTCTCCATGGTTTTGCTGCATCCTCAAACTAAGCTGCAATGGAAGCCGATTGGCAAAGTCCCATACAATACTTAGAAGTTGTTGGGTGTCTGTGTGTTGAACAGAAAAAATGTACACATTAAATCAGCAGATATGTTCTTGGACAGTCCGATCCCTCTGGCAGTACTCTGTTTCTCTGCACAAGTCTTTCTCTCTGTCTCACAAATGTAGTTTTGTAGTCACTCTCTGTTGTCTGTTTACCAGTAGTATACAGTCAGGTCCATAAATATTTGGACATTGACACAATTTTCATCATTTTGGCTCTGTACACCACCACAATGGATTTGAAATGAAACAATCAAGATGTGCTATAAGTGCAGACTTTCAGCTTTAATTTGAGGGTATTTACATCCAAATCAGTTGAACGGTGTAGGAATTACAACACATTTTATATGTGACCCCCCCTTTTTTTAAGGGACCAAAAGTAATTGGACAATTGGCTGCTCCAACAGCAGGTGCAGGGGCACCTGCTCCAAGTCCACTGATGGCTGATGCCTTGCAACGCTGTGACCTACTAGAACATTTCCTAAATCTTTAGCAGTGCTTATTTAAACCCTGACTCAAGACACATTATGTTGCTTATATCGTATCTTGTCCGTCTTTTATCCACTACTTGTTGCTTCGGTGGTCGTAGCACTTCCACACTCTTGTCCTGTTTGTCACTCCAGCGACACCATGGAAACGCTAAACTGAAGCGCTCCGAGCGTTGATGGTCTCAATGTAGGCTTCATGACAAGCAATCTGTCATTAGAAATAATCCTTTAAATGATCCAATTATACTGTTGTTGTTGCAGTATCTGGCCACAAGGGGATACAACAAGACCCTGCTCATGGAGGAAGTGTTACAGCGTTACCTTGGAGATGAGCTGGCGGAGAGGAAGAAGATCCATGAGGAGGAAATGAAGGAACTTTCAAAGTAAAGATGATTAAAACTTGAATATGTGAATAAAAGCAACGGCTAAGATACCAAATATTATTATGCATATCACGGCTTGTTCGACAAAAGCTAACTGTCGCCAGGTGTTGAGCTGTGGCTTGATGTTTACTTGTAGCTAGGCCTTTATCTGTAGTTAGCTGTTTAGCTGTAGCTAACCCTCCCTGTCTTCCAGTCTGAACCAGGAGGTTCCCATCTTCGTGTGCACCATGGCCTTCCCCACCATCCCCTGCCCGCTGCACGTGTTCGAGCCGCGCTACCGCCTCATGATCCGTCGCTCCATGGAGACCGGCACCAAGCAGTTCGGCATGTGCATCGCCGACGACCTCAAGGGCTTTGCCGACTACGGCTGCATGCTGGAGGTCAGGCAACCCTCTCTGTGTTGTCGCAAGGCTGTTTTAGCTTTCACATCTACTTCAGTATTATCTTCATCAGCTCTATCATTAGGTTTGACTTTAGTGTTAGCGTCACGATTGTGTTGGGTTTTTCTGAGCTACCTGGATAAACTAAAGGAGTTTGTGTTGCAGGTACGTGATGTCAAGTTCTTCCCCGACGGTCGCTCTGTGGTGGACACCATTGGGGTGTCGCGGTTCAAGGTGCTGAGCCATGGTCAACGAGACGGCTACAACACGGCCAAGATAGAGTACCTGGAGGACAAGAAGGTACGCAATGTTGCTACGCTATGTGTCGCTAGTCTATGTGTGTGGGCTAGGCTATGTGGTTAGTTTGGGTTGGATTGGCTATGTGACGCTCAGCTATGTGTGTGGGCTAGGCTATGTGGTTAGTTTGGCTGGGATAGGCTCTGTGACACGAGGCTATGTGTGTGGGCTAGGCTATATGGTTAGTTTGGCTGGGATAGGCTCTGTGACACGAGGCTATGTGTGTGGGCTAGGCTATGTGACGCTAGGCCATGTGACACTCGGCTCTGTGATGCTAGGCTATGTTTGTGGGCTAGACTGTGTGTGGTGGATGAGGTGTCATATCCCCCCCACACACACACAAATGCACATGTGTACTATGTGCCTTGACAAGCATTATATTATTACATATTAAACACAACGATATACTGGTCTCTGAGATCATATTTAAGAATCGCTTGTTTTTTGTCCATCAGGTGGAGGGGGAGGAGCTAGTGGAGCTGCTGAAACTACATGACTCGGTGTATGAGCAGGCTAGCAGCTGGTTCACCTCCCTATGTGACGCCATGAAGAACCAGATCCTCAGCCATTTTGGACACCTGCCCACCAAGGACCCAGAGCCCCAGGTACTCACTCACTCACTACGTGCCTAGCCTAGTGTTCGGGTTAAAATGAGGGGGGTCTACTGTAACACTCCACACTATTGACTCAGCAAAAAAACATTTACTTTGACACCCACAAAAGTGATCGTGTTGTGGTTCTGTGTTCTACCACGAAGACCCAGTAGTTCTAATATTGTGTACAATTCCCCGCTGTAAGTGGCTGTGCCCATATGGCATAGTCTTAAACACATTGCACATACACAAACGTACTTGTGCACCTGTCTCAATCAAGTCTACCTGTTGTTCGGAGTGTGCTTAAAACATAAAACAGTGTGTTTTATGTTAGTTGATTTGTTGATTTCTTGTCACTTTCTGTTCAACACCCATATAAATCTGCAGTTGCAAGCTCTAAACGTAACATGGCATTTGGTTTATTTTAATAACTTTTTTTTGTGTTCTGTGTCCCTTTTGATGAGCTCTGTGTGCTACAGTGTAGCCCCAGTGTAATGGAGTGGTTCTAATGTTGTGCTTCTGTATTTTTGCAGGCTTTGCCCAGCGGGCCCGCCTGGTACTGGTGGCTCCTGGCGGTTCTGCCCCTGGAGAGTCGGGCCCAGCTCACCATCCTGGCCATGACCTCCCTCAAGGATCGACTGGTCGCCATCCGCAGAGTTCTCGTCTTCGTCACAAGGAAGAGGCCCCGGTGAGGACCCCCGCCTCTCAAGGATGTCTGGACCATAGCCCTCAGGGAGCCATTTCCTCTTCCTTGACACTCTGGCCCCTGGGGGCCCCGCCATCTGCCCCAAGAGATTTGCCTTCTGACCACATACTGCAGTTTTAGAACATGTATCAATGTTTCAGAACTCTGAAGAACTTCAGCCAGCGCCTGAGGAACCACGAAGCAAAATGTTTGGTTTTCCCTGCCATCTGTTACTCATCTGTCCATCGTTCTCTTTCTGTTCTTATATCTGTTCCTCTAAATTGATGGTCTCTGCCCTGACCCTCGGAGAAGTATTTTGTTGACATCACTGCCAGGTTTAGGTCCGTCTTTAGCAAGGAAAATTACTGTTTGAAGATGGTGATTCCATCACACAACGTAGTGTTTTGACTAAAGTTAATGGGACTGACTGGCGCCCTGTGGCACTCCACACACCAACAAAGGAGGCATGTCCACCTACCAAATGGTTGGGTAATACAATATACTCAAAGTTAAGCAAAAAAAAAGTCAGTGTCTACCCATCTACCTCTAAAATATACAATATGATAAACAACAATTTGACTGATATATTGAATGAATTAGTTTTATGTTTTGGATGACTGAGAGAGTAAGAAAGCGTGAGAGTCCCAACACCTGACTGAATTAAATGAGGCACCATATGGTTTTGTCAAGGCTTGGCTATGGTTTTGTATTGTTTTGTATTTTTTAGGAAGATGTGCTCAGGAAGATTGGGTCTGGTGTGTCCTGTTAGCTCAATTGCCTGTATGTCAATGTAAATCTGAGGCCTTTGCAAAGTTTTATTTATTGATGTACTTTCACTCAATTTCTCTGTCTCTACATCCGTCTGTCTCTGGTCTGTCCGTCTCTCTGACTGTCTCTGTCTCTACACCTGTCGGTCTCTACCGATGTCTCCTCTGTCTTTCCTCTGTCTTTCTACCTCTTTCTGTCTCTCTACCTCTCTGTCTCTCTGTCGCCGCTCTCTCTACCTCTGTCTGCGTTTGTCTCCATCTCCATCTGTCTACCTCTGTCTGTTTGTCTCTCTACCTCTATCTCTGTCTGTGCTCTGTCCCTGCCCATCGGGGTGTAAACGTATGCTGTCGTGAGCACTCTGGGCAGGGTCAAGAAGTGCTACGTTTCTCCTGTATATTTGTAAAGGGAGATGTTGTACTTCATTTTTTTTATTGCATATTAAATAAAACTCATGTTCACTTGGGGCTCTTGTATCCTTTCTGGCCAGATCCTGCAGAGAATGACATTGATCAGGGATGGATTATCAACTATTTAATCATATTGTTTGGTCAACCTACATCCGAAACTGCAACTAGACCACATCCAGACTTCTCTTGTGACTAAATAATACCTAATGGTTAAATGTGTACCAACCCAGGGAAATTACAGCTACCATTATAACTGCGGCCTACATACCTCCAGATGCTAAGCTAGCTATGAAGGAACTTTACTCTGCCATTAACAAACAGCAGAACTCCCACCCAGAGGCAGCCTTTATTATTGCAGGCGATTTCAATCATGCCAATTTTAAGACTGTGCTCACAAAAGTCCACCAGCATGTCTCCTGCTCTACAAGAGGAGATTAGACATTAGACCATGTTTACACCAACATGACTGATGCCTACAAAGCCGTCCCCCTCCCCCACCTTGGACAGAGTGATCACGTCTCTTTGTTTCTGCTACCCAAGTACACGCCACTTATCAAGTGTGTGAAGCCCACCATTAGGAAAGTCAAAGTGTGGCCTGAGGGAGCAGACTCTGAGTTGCAGAACCGGTTTCTACACACTGACTGGAGTCTGTTTGCCTCCCAGTCCACCCTGGACTCCCACACTAACATCGACTCCTACACCTCCTCTGTTTTGGATTAGATCAACTCCAGCATTGACACTGTCACCACCCTCAAACAGATCACGACATTCCCCAACCAGAAGCCGTGGATGAACAGAGAGGCCATCTCCTCAGCTCTTCACTCTGCTCTCTCTCCCACCTGGATGAGAGCAACACCCACATGAGAATGCTGTTCATCGACTTCAGCTCAGCATTCAACACCATCATCCCCTCCAAACTCGCCTCCAAACTTGGTGACCTCGTGGAAACCAAGAACCTTGACATTAACCCCTCTGTCTGTAACTGGATACTGGACTTCCTAACCAACAGACCCCAGTCTGTTAGGTTGGACAATCTCACCTCCTCCACCCTCATCCTGAACACCGGCGTCCCGCAGGGCTGTGTGCTGAGCCCCCTCCTCTACTCCCTCTTCACCCACGACTGCTCTCCTATACATGGCACCAACACCATCATCACGTTTGCAGACGACACATCGGTGGTGGGCCTCATCAAAAACAACGATGAGGCAGCCTACAGGGAGGAGGTCCAGCACCTGGTGGCATGGTGCGCCGACAACAACCTGGCCCTCAACACCAAGAAAACCAAGGAGTTTATCGTGGACTTCAGGAAGGAACTCTGTTGAATATATCATCAATGTCTTCAACTGCCTTGCACTGTAATCACAACTAACTCAACCTATAGTTTACACATTTATTGTTTACATACCTGAATGATACCCATGTATATTTTTACTGTACTTACCGTATATGTATTTATTTATTACTATGCACTTTACTGCCTCATTTGCACTCTGGTTAGATGCCAACTTCTTTTTCGCTGTACTGTACTTGTGCTGTGCAATGACAATACATTTGAATCTAATCTAATCTAATCTAATCTAATCTAATAAATGTCAAATTACTTGATATACCAGTGAGAAGACTGGGAGCTCACAACCCCTTGTGTTGGAAGTGTCTCTCAAATTTCTCCACAATAGTGAAAATATGACCAAGGAAGCTACACGCATAACTGTTTATAATACACACACGTGGCCTGTATAAATGTTGTAGACAGTTTCCTCGGGATGCAACAACATGTGTTGGCCACTAGGTGTCACTGTGGCACTGTTGCGACGCAGTTAACCTTTGAGATCAATGTTTGTGGTTCGTTTTCAGGGCATTGGGTTCAGAGATGATGATTTCTTGGTCAACTCAGACAGACAGACAGAACGAGAGAAACCAGGAGAAATAGACATGCAGAGAGATAGTGACATATACTTATGACCACGCCTGAGAATCCTGTTACATGTTTACTGGATGGATAATCCTGCCTGTCCTATTTTCATCATTTATATTATTAGTTAGGAACAATATAATTATTTCCTTATGTTTAACCCCTCAATAACTTGTCTCTATTCACTGTCTAACACATACCTGCTTCGACATCACCCGTCTCTGTCTCTACTCTCTAACCCCTACCTGCGCCTTAATGACCTGCCTCTGTATCTAATGTCTAACCCCTACCTGCTCCTTAATGACTTGTCTCTATCCACTGTCTAACCCCTACCTGTTCCTTAATGACCTGTCTCTGTACTGTCTAACCCCTACCTGTTCCTTAATGACCTGTCTCTGTACTGTCTAACCCCTACCTGTTCCTTAATGACCTGTCTCTGTACTGTCTAACCCCTACCTGTTCCTTAATGACCTGTCTCTGTACTGTCTCACCCCTACCTTCTCCTTAATGACCTGTCTCTACTGTCTAACCCCTACCTGCTCCTTAATGACCTGCCTCTGTATCCACTGTCTAACCCCTACCTGCTCCTTAATGACCTGTCTCTGTACTGTCTAACCCCTACCTGCTCCTTAATGACCTGTCTCTGTATCCACTGTCTAACCCCTACCTGCTCCTTAATGACCTGTCTCTGTATCCACTGTCTAACCCCTACCTTCATGCAGTTGTACTGTATGTCAACACAATAGTAGTTCTGCTATAACTCGGTATGTAAACATGGCTGTAAGCGTCAAGTTTCGTAATGATAGCTTCCCCTTCATGGTGAATGATGCAATGTTTTAGAAATTGATAAAACTGATTTAAAAAAAAAAGTGTAATATAAGAGAGCCAATATCTACTGTTTTATGTGTTTTACTATACTAAACAAGATAAGAGAAGATAGAACTGTATTAATCCCGAAATATATTCTTGTGCCAGGTTGCATAGCAATAGAATAAAACAATAGAGAAAATAAACAGTAGAATAATAAAAAAAAATTCTCTTATATAGTCTCTTATGTTACAAATATAAGCGACTATAGAGTGTGTGTGTGTGTGTGTGTGTGTGTGTGTGTGTCCCTCTCTCTCTCCGACCCAGAATAGTGGAAGAGAGAGAGAGAGAGAGAGAGAGAGAGAGAGAGAGAGGGAGGGGCGGGAGAGAGAGGAGAGAGAGAGAGAGAGAGAGAGAGAGAGAGAGAGAGAGAGAGAGGTGGAGATCTGGAGAAGGGGAGAAAGAGTGGTAGAGTGAGGGTGAGTAGAGAGAATGCTGGAGTTGATATAATCCAAAACAGAGGAGGTGTAGGAGTCGATGTCGGTGTGGGAGTCCAGGGTGGACTGGGAGGCAAACAGACTCCAGTCAGTGTGTAGAAACCGGTTCTGCAACTCAGAGTCTGCTCCCTCAGGCCACACTTTGACTGTCCTAATGGTGGGCTTCACACGCTTGATAAGTGGCGTGTACTTAGGTAGCAGAAACAAAGAGACGTGATCACTCTGTCCAAGGTGGGGGAGGGGGACGGCTTTGTAGGCATCAGTCATGTTGGTGTAGACATGGTCTAATGTTCTATCTCCTCTTGTAGAGCAGGAGACATGCTGGTGGAATTTGGGGAGCACAGTCTTTAAGTTGGCATGATTGAAATCGCCTGCAATAATAAAGGCTGCCTCTGGGTGGGAGTTCTGCTGGAAACCTCAGCAGTGGAAGACAAGAAGAAGAAGAAGAAGAAGAAGAAGAAGAAGAAGAACGCACGACGACGAGGCGGGCGTGTCTGACCGCCTGATCACCAGCCAGAGCAGCAGCCGGGGGGCCTGCGGACGATGAGCCACTGCTGCGGCTCTACAACAGCTCACCCATCCGTGTGAAGAGACGATCGCTGCGATTTCTCCGTTATCAGGGGCTGAAAAATGGCGAACGAATCTCCGGCTAAAAGTCTGGTGGACATAGACCTCGCGTCTCTCCGGGTGAGGAGGGGGGGCTTTATTTCTCTCTTATCCCGCAAAAACATGATGGAAACGTGACGCTTTGCCCTCTTTTTTTTGTTGTTGTTGTGTGGCTGTTCGTGTGCTGTTCTTTGTCCATGTGTGGTGTGGAGCGTACTGGCATGGTACTGCGGTCCCAGTAGCATCCACCCCTACCCTACCCTACACCCCTACCCTACACCCCTACATCCATCCCTGCATCCATCCATCCATCTATCCATATCACTGGTTAATCCGTATACATCCCTGTGTTGTGTCCAGGACCCCGCCGGGATCTTCGAGCTGGTGGAGGTGGTCGGCAATGGGACCTATGGACAGGTCTACAAGGTGGGTCTGATCCCCCTCCCTGCCCCATTCCCGGTTCAAAGCCCGAATCTGCAGCAGCACAAACATGTCCTTCCTCCTCCAGGTCCTCCTGAGATGAGATGACGATTATAGCCTTCCTCCCTGTCTGGGATAATCTGCCCGGCTTTCCACTGGCCGGGATCTGCTCTACCCCACCCCCCACCCCCACCCTCACCCCCACCCCCACCCCGCCCAGAATGTGTTGAGCCTACCTACTGTCCATTATATTTCCACGATCGCAATGTATTTCTAATATCTCGACCGATGCCTGCACCGATACACACCCCAGCTGCATGCGCCATCGAGGTGGTCTCTCTCTCTCTCTCTCTCTCTCTCTCTCTCTCTCTCTCTCTCTCTCTCTCTCTCTCTCTCTCTCTCTCTCTCTCATCCATGCTGTAGGCCCCGCTAGGCCCCGGGATGGATGTAGGCATGTTGTGTCAGGTAGACGTGGTGGACACACCTCGGCTATAACGGGGCGGCCATCCGTCCGTGGGCCGCGCTGGCCTAGTTTTGGACCTCCGCTATCCTCCGTCCTGCACACACGCTGCACATGCTTGGTTGGTTGGGGGCAGTTAGGATGGGACGAGGAGAGTGGTGGAGGAGAACAGAACAGAACAGAGCAGAACAGAGGAGGGGATGAGAGGCAGGAAGGAGGGAGGGAAGGATAGCCGAGGAGGCGGAGGAGAAGGGAGAGGATAAGCAGGGAGAGGAGTGAGCAAGCAAGGAGGGAGGATATAGGGGAGAGGATGAGTAGGAGGAGAAGGGAGCAATGAAGGAGGATATTGGCGAGCGAGGGAGAAGGAAGGAGAGGAGGAGAAACCAAGAGGGAGAGAAGGGAAAGGAGGAGGAGGAGGAGGAGGAGAGGGAGGAAGAGGGCTGTGCCTGGGCTTGTTCTGCCACTGGTTGTCGGATACCTCCTCTCTTTTTAATGGGGCAAGCGCTGAGAGACTTATTTTATGTTTTTCACGCCGCATATTGAAGAAAAAAAAACAGTCCTGGGCCAGGTGATGATTCACATAATAATCATAACCCAACGGGAAGGCCTGGAGCCAGGCCTGGTCCCAACTGGGGCCTGAGGCCAGACTGCAGGTGTGCGGACATCAGGTTTGTCCACCACCGCCGTGACTCTGTCTTGGGTTTCGTGGCCCCGGGCCCCCGGGAGTCCATGTACCTTCAGAGTTCCAGGCATGGGGTACCAGAGGGGCTAGCCTGGTCTGGTCTGGTCTGGGTGTTGACGTATCCACCCCAATAAGATCAGCAGGAAAGACAGGTAGGGAATAGAGAAGAAGACAGGAATGTATTGAGCCCTGTCATGTTAAGCTAGGTTGCTAACGTGGTTATAACACGCAGATAGTCGGCCGGTCGTACTGGTGTCCAAATTCACAATGAATTGATTGAATGGCGTTTAAATTAATGAACAGGTACATCCTATAGTGGGTTTTTTGTGTGCGTGTGAGTGCAGAGGTGTGTGCCAGTGGAGATGTGTGTGTGTGTGTGTGTGTGTGTGTGTGTGTGTGTGTGTGTGTGTTTGTGTGTGTGTTTGTGTGTGTCCATGTTAGTGTGTATGTGACAATGCAGAGAGCTACTGATCCTGCCTTGGCTCTGTTCCAGCTGTACGGGTCCTGCTCTCCACTATATATAGCGCTGACGAATGATCTGACCAATCACAGCATGCTGTGACCCCCCTCCTCCCCTCCCCTCCCCTCCACCAGACCCCCGGGCCAACCATTCAAATGGCTGCTCTGTCACTGGAGATGGAAGCACACACACACACACGCACGTGCATGTGTGTGGCACCCATTTGTAACATATAATTTAGTTTGTGCGTAAAAGAGTATTTTACATTAAAAGTTCACCAACAGAACATTTATATGTTGGTCAAAGGTCACCGCAGTTGAAATGGATTTCATTTTCTCTGAAACTTTTGTGGAACTCACGCTGGGAAACTCCAGAACCTAAACCCTAGGGAACAAAAAAGTTTTACTCCGCAGGACTTGTTGGATAAGAGGAGGAGAGCCCCAGTCAGCATCTCCACCACTCCCCTTTCTGGGAAAATGGTTTAACCCAATTCAAAAACCGAGCTGGGCCTTAATTGGCTACTAGCCTTCCACTGAGCACGCTGTGTTTCAGCTTGGCACCCAAACCAACCGGCCAATCAAATCATTCACATCAGGTAACACACAGCAACACATCCCCAAACCTCAGTCTGACTTCGCCACATCCCTGAAATTGCCATTTTAAAGAGAATTTTAAAGACATGCAACATATCATTGTTTGTTTTTTATCTGAAAGGAAATGATAAAGGATTGGAGGATGCAGATACTGTGTATGGAGAGGTTTGGGGAACGAAAAGGAAAATTTGTGGAATTGAAAACAAAAATCTGGTGTTGACTGATGGAGTATCAAAAGCAGTAAAAGAAGAACTGAGCTGAAATGCGCGTGAAGAGCTTTGATAACATAGCTCTAGAAACTTGTAAAGAGCTTTGTTAAGGTACATAGCTCTAGAAACGTGTCAGAGGAAGGGAAAGTGGGGAGGATTAGAACGTTGGGAGAATTTCAGGTGAAGCTGGAAGAAAAAAATAAGAAGAGGATACTTTGAGTGTACCTTTCACATTAGCAGAATTAAAACTTTCTTTGAGCAAGCTAGGTGAACTTCACCAGGAACAGATCACGCTAGGCATATCTAATGCTAGCACATTTCAGTGACCAAAGCTTTAGATGTTGGCTATTAAAGTGTGGCAGCAAGGAAAAAACATGGAAAGAATCAGTGGGGATACCACTATTAAGGAAGCCAGGAAAAGATTGTCAATAGTACCGAGTTATTACAGACAAATAGCCTTAACATCTCATATGGGATACAGATAATGGAAAGAATGATAGCGGATAGACTGACATATTATGTAGAAAGCAATAAACTCCTCATGTCACGGTACCAAAGTGGTTTTCGGGAAAGGAAGGAGAACAAAGAAACTGAAATAAGCAAGGCCTGTCGCGGCAGTTTTCTGTAATATTGAGAATGCCTACGATAGGATGTGGATAAACAAGTTTTGTTAATCAAACTTGGGGGAGGAGTGTTCAATTGGGTAAAACATTTTCTTGTTGGAAGTCTATGATTCAAGTGAGGGTAGGTAAGAGTCAGGTAAATGCCATGTGATGAATGGCACACCCCTGAGTCCATTGATATATCATCAATCATAACGTTAAATAACAATCATATATATATATATACGTATGCAAATGTAGAGGTGGACATTGGGAGACCTTGTTTTGCCCATGATGGCATTCTATGAAAGAGAGGGCGAAATGTTGAGCCTATTTAAGCCAAGTTGCAAGAGCCAATAAATGAAAAGTATTTGGGGAGTTGGGGATTTAGATTTTGAGTAGAGAAGACCCGAAGTTTATTCTTTACCCGAAGGAAGATAGGAAACAAGATAAAACAGAATATTATATGGAAGAGAGTTGGAACAGTTGTAATAGATTATAAAATGATTATTAATGGTATGGGTTCTTTGGCTGGGACGGAGTGGGGAGCTAGATGTGGTAAATATGCACTGCAAACCATGTACAGTATATTTGCCTCATGAGCTCAACGTTGGACGACGGTAGTGTGGCATATGTAGATATGACATCCAATTTTTTAAGTGTGGTGTTTGCCGCCAAGCCCAGGCCTTGAGGATCTGCATTGATTTAGAAGGACATAGTGACGTTCATTCATCCAGTAAAAAGAGCACAAGAACCAAGTTGGGAGACAGAAACAAATGACATGAAGTGTTGGACGGGTGCGGGAAAAGGAGGCATTAGAAATTGGGGTTAGGGGAAGATATAGACCAGCGGTTGTATTTCCTGCTGTAGCAGCATGGCTTCTATTGTTTTCTGAGACAGATGTAGAATTACTTGATGCCACTAAAGATAGGGAGGGGAAAATAGATAATGCAGTTGGTGACTCTTGTATCAAATACAGATATGATGGACTCCAGTAATTTTCCAGTATATGTGCAGGAGACGGTGCCCATGTGCCTATGTCAAGTCAATCAGACAAGTCAATCAGTCAAGGATGATGTGGATTGTAGTTAAGTGTTCTTAATGGGTTACAGCACATTCAGTTAAAGTTAGTGGAAATTAAAAAGCTGTTAAATGTGCATAAGATGCAACCAGAGGAGATGAAGGGAAAGACAACAGCAAATGGCGGAGCAAGTGTGAGTTAGTTAAGTGACAACATTCGTGTAACATCCAAAAGGAGGTTGGAAAGTCAAGGAATGTAGGGCGGTGCAGGAAGGAGAAAACAGCAATTACATGGATGGGAATGGGGCACGCAAGATTAGATAGTAGTACATTATTTAGCATCCAAACGGGAGATGTGATCATTGTCAGCTGACAAGAACAGTTGAACATATACTGTAAGCTATAACATAGCCCTTCACCGAGAGAGGGGCTACAAATGAGTTGAAAATGAATATTTTGAAATTATTGGGTGATCACTGCTTTAATTGACTTTTTAACAAAACATATTTTATATATAGTGACGTATCTGACATATAATGATGTATAGATTATAATGTAGTTAGTTTGGGTTGTTTGTTTTGGTTTGTGGGTTTAGTTTAGATCTCTGAACTCAAACCCATTTTCCGCCAAAACACTCATAGACAAGATATATTTTTGCCCCTAAATAGTTTTTAGCCATTTGTGTTATATTTTGTAATCAATCAGGATCAAAGATCAGTAGGGCTGGGTATCGTTTCAAATTTTTCGATACCGGTACCAGTACCTGAGTTTCGATACCGGTGCCAAAACGATACTTTTTTTGATACCTATGTGTAAATAAAAGCACATTTCATAATGCAATTGCCGGAACATGTTTTTACTGTAATACAAGTCTTTTTACATTAGTTTTTCCAAATAGAAAGAGTCCAAGTGTCATTCATTTCAAGTATGAAATATTTATTGCTCCTTTTTCACTTAGACAATTTGTAAACTAGGCCGTGTTTCCCATACATTGATTTATTTGTCTGTTCCCCATTATCGTTAACGTTACCGCTAGTAGTAATGTTAGTAGTCAGTGTTTGAGGGTCAAACACAGTGCAGCTCTCTTGTCTCAGGTTAATGACGTGTGAGATTAAATGCTTCATTAAATTAGAAGTGTTGCCACCCGCGCCAGCTATGGTCTGATCACAAATATTGCATTTTGCACGTCCCTACTTTTTACAAAATGTAACCAGACCTTGGACCGTGGTTTGGACATTTTTCGACTCTCCGCAAATGCGGACATCCACATGGCTCAGTGTTTACATGCGTAGTGACGTAGTAACGCAAGGACGCAATTAACGGAGCCCCGCCCCCTCTGAGACACTGACTCGGAGCCCGTCGCGCGCCTCACGGGAGCGTAATTGCGCATCCTTGGTACCCTGGAAATCCAGAGTTCTCGCGAGAGCACAATTAGAATTTGCTCAGCGAGTACTCTGGTAACGAGTAACATGCTCATTAGCTATGCCCGTTGTTTCGAACATCAACCAATCACATCGGTGTATCTGATATAGGCGGGCCAGAGGCGGGCTAAACAGATGACGTCAGCGCTGCGATGGAATCAGTCCGGAATCAGTCAGTAAAACATTGCAAGATGGCTAATCGGAAAATGGTGACTGGAGTATCCTGGTACAAACAGGGATGCCACCGATACCCACTGTCTCTTTTACCTTAATAAAACCATTACAGTTCTAAATCGACTGTTGAAAACATTTATCTTTTTGTCTGGGGGGGGGTGCTCCGTTAATTCGTGGTTCTGATGGGGGGGGGTGCTCCGTTAATTCGCGGTTCTGATGGGGGGGGGGTGCTCCGTTAATTTGCGGTTCTGATGGGGGGGGGGCTCCGTTAATTGGTGGGGACATGTCCCCAGCGTCCCCACTAAATTCTACGCCCATGCTCGGTACCATGCGCAGTTGCTATTAAACATCCATAAACGACAACTCGGTTGCATCTCTTTATTTCAATATTCCTTGGCTAAGAATATTACAAGGTTAACGTTGCGTTGCCAAAGTGGTATCTCTGTGGTATTTCCATTAGGCTACATTTACGTCTCTCTGTCAAACTATTCTCCAAAACAAACTCGTTTCCGTCTCTCTGGATACGTCACCCCGTGTATTCTTCTGATTGGTCGTAGTGTTATCCAATTGCGTGCAGTGATATTTTCAAACGCATTCTTGGTGCCGCCCCTCGAGTTGGGCCATTTTCATTGCTCATTACCAGACCTACAGCTTTCTAGATGTGGGTCTGGATTTCCAGGCTACATCCTTGGCGCAATATCTGTGATGTCCACCAATGTCCTAAACAACAATACGCCCTTGATACCGTCACCTAAACCAGCAGTCACGTTACATTTTAGAACAAATATAGTGATTGGATGAGAGACGAGGAAAACAAAAAATAAAAAGGCACCGAAGTTTGGCGCCGAATGTTCTGACCTCTGCCGGTGCTCGGTAGTACCGCAGTGATTCGATCGGTACCAAAAAAGTACCGAATTTCGATACCCAGCCCTAAAGATCAGTCAAGCTCCATGTGTATTTTATGTTTTTATGCAAACTGTTTCAGCTAGGCTAACAGCTAAGCTAAGCTAGGCTAACAGCCAGAAAGTGAGATCACCTGCCCGTTATAATATTCTCACGAGAAGTTGGCTCACCAATCTTCCGGCCATTCAAACAGGAATGTCTGAACTTTTAAACATAGGAAGCAGGTCTACAGGAAGTACAGAATAGCCCGCTCACCGCCACAACGACAACAACAACAACAACAGCAATAGGTTGAATTATTTCTATTAGATGCATGGTCTGCATGGTTGCTGCATGGTCCAGCATACACTCATGATCCAGACTCCCAGGTAACCTCATGCAGATGCCACTATATTAGTGGAGTATCCAGTCTGCACATGTCCTGTGTTCTACTGATTATTCAAACTAACCTGTGCAAAAGTTGTTCCTCTTTCTACCGAGGGGAACACTCGACAAAAATAAATCAAGTTTACTTCTGCTTTGTGCCACAAAAGAATCTTGTTTTCATAGCGTGCTGGTGATGTCGCATGTAGCCTCCATCCAGGAAACAGGACTGGTTTGTCGTGGATGGACGAGAGAGAGAGAGAGAGAGAGAGAGAGAGAGATTCTTAGTGACAAACATCTCCCCAGCTCCCCACCCTCGAGATGAATGATAATGAATAATTTAAAGGGGGAGGAAATATAGCATGTACAATATTATCCAGCTGTCTATTAGTACACACACACACTTTACACACAGAGGCTCTAGTGTACACACCCACACTGTAGATCATTACTTATTGAATCCCTGGCTAGCACTGCAGTGTACGTTTATGAGTGGCGGCGGTATGCTAGCTGGGCGTGTCCCTGTTAGCATCCATGTTCACGTCAGGGTCTTACTGTTGAGTTGAATAAAAAACACCTTTGGACCTCCCTGCTGCCGGGTGTGTGGCTCTCCAGGTGGTTCTGGTCGGGATTCTGATCCCACCTCACCTACATCTGTTCAATGATCTCACCGTTTATTGCTTTTATCCAAAACGCGACTTGCGATAATGAAAGTCATGGAGTCAGGGGTTGGGTCATCTCGCTCGAGGATGCAGACATTGTTGGCTGGGAGTGGAACAACAGCCTGTGTGTGGTGTGTTCAAATGTGTGCTCGTTGCTTCATGCCTCCAGTCAGGTCATCATTCTCCGTACAGTGTATGCACACACACACACACAC
>PIJE02000145.1:0-10000 GCA_002895965.2 Coryphaenoides rupestris
CACGTACATTTACATGAAATAAGGAAAAAATAAACGTGTTGGTGAGGAGAAGCCGGAGGTGCGTCGGAGGAAGTGCGAGGCTGCCAAGCGGACCAATCACAGTTTTTGCCGTCTGCGTCACCGTAGCGTCGTCCGTAGAAGATGCGTAGGCTACGCCGGAGTCGACGCAGAGGTATAAATCGGCCTTACGCGCCGCGCGTCCACGCAGGCCTGATGAATGGAGTCCAAACCGCCTTGTTGTTGTTTATAGACTAAAATGACAGCATGCATGGTGATTCAAGAGATAAACAATACTCATTCTATTTATAGGCCCTTTAAGTGTATAAATATTTTTCTATATTTTCTCCAGAGGCAGGCCCTTGTAAATATCAGTGTATGAGCAAATACTGTACATTTACATTGAGGGCATTTGGCAGAGCTTTTATCCAAGTGACTTACATTTGTACATTTGTACATTTGTTTAAGGAGAGACAGCAATATATCACTGTGGTACATAAAGATAAGAATAGAGAAGGGTTTCAAGCATTTCATAGGTTACAAGGCTAATAGAACGAGTTTATCATTGCTAGATTGCCTGCATAATAGCTGGGATAAGAGGCAGAAAGTTTCACTCTGAGTGCAATTAACAACATCTAAGAAACATACAATATGCTATGTATTATTATTGCCATGCATGCATGTACATCTCTGGATAGTAGAGTTGGGCCTATGGGCCTTTCTAACATGCTATAACCTCTATAACCCATAACTTAATATAAAACCACGTCTACATTGTCCTTGTATGGGAAAAACCTTTAGCCATAATTAAAATAGAATCTTTAGAAATAAGATGCTAGACACACACAAGACAGAAACATGGCATTACAAATACAAGCGTGTGTGCGTAGTGTGGTAGTAAGTGGTCAATAACATAAAACAGTTTTATTCAGATTGTTCTGAATAACTAGTTAAATTAATGTAACTTAAGTTTAATGTATCTTGTCTGCCATAACTTGCTGAAAGTAAAAATTATGTTTCTCTCAGAGCAGGTATTGACTCCCCAAGGGTGCACTGGCAGCTGCTTGCACGTACACACAGAGAGAGAACCTTGAATGGTCTGCTACGGTGACGTCAGCTCCACAGAAAGCGGAGGGGGGAGAGGGAGGGAAGGGGGGAGAAGAGATCAGAGAGGGGATCCGGAGAAGGAGAGAGACAGAAGCAAGGGAGAGAGAAAGGGGGGGGGGGGAATGTGGAGACACAGAGGGGAGAGAGAGGAATGAGGAGCAGGGGAGGGAGGGCGCAACGCCGGGAGAGTGGCCGAAGGGGGAGAGAGAGAGAGACGGAGAGTAGAGAGCAGAGACGAGACGAGAGAGAGAGAGGGCGGGGTTTAAAAAGCGCAAGGTTGTGCTGTAGCATGGAGTAGTAGTAGTAGTATTGTTAGAACACAAGGCGGGGCTCACGCGCACAGCACCTTTCCCTCCTTCTCACCCTGCACACAGACTCTCCACACACACAATCACTCCAGACATAAACACACACGGACCATGCAACACCTTGGACTGCTAATATAGCACCATAGCATGCACCTGTGACACACTGGGAGCCCTATAGCTAGTATTGTATCTTTTATTTTTTGGTAACATTTGCGATCAAAGTCTATAGAGTGGTTGAGACGGCTTGAGTAGCTCCAGGTGTGGTTCTGCTTCCAGCCTCTCCTCTCACACCCCAACATGAGGCTTGACCCAGAGACGTCTTGTACTGGTCGTGTGGACCGTGGTGGCTGCAGCCATGTGCCACACGCTGGGACTGCAGGAGGAGGAGGTGGGTGCAGCAGGAGCAGCGGCGGGGGGGAGTCCCACCTGCCCCGGGCGCTGCCGGTGCGAGGGGGACGGGATCCTGCTGCCCAGGGTGGACTGCTCGGACCTGGGGCTCAGCCAGGTCCCCGCAGACCTCAGTGTCTTCACGTCCTACCCTGTGAGTAGAAGTCAAGACCTCGTAGGCTGCTGCTAGGGTAGAGCAGTGTGCATGTGTGGTGTGTGTGTGTGTGTCCTGTCATACACACACACACACACGTTCATTTTGACTGCTAGTTACAGAATTGTATGTGTGTTCATTCATGTTGCGTGCGTGTGTGCTTGTGTGTGTGCGCGGCGTGTGTGTGCATTCATGTGTGTGTGTGTGTGTGTGTGTGTGTTGTCCCCGTGAGAAACGCAGCACCTGCCCGAGCGGCCGCTCATGCGTGGAGCACGTGTCTGTACACTTCAACTACAACACTGGAAGAAACCCTCTGGCAAGGCCTTCTGGGAAATGTAGTTGTTAAACCCTTTCAGTGAAATTGTCGGATCAATGTTATTTTTATAATTATAAGTGCTAAGAAGAGAACAATATTATTACAATAATAATAATCATATTAATGATCCTAACAGTAAAAAGTCATTCATAATACTCTCATAATAATTAATAGTAGTAATAATAACAATATCTGTAATATTATTAGCATTATGATTAATGGAGGTCATTCACCTGCTCTATATTATTCCAACCGATTATAAATACGTAACAATACCGTCTGTCTGTTTTGGTTTGTTTTTGATTTATAAAGTCATTGCAGGGTTTAAGAGGTCTTCTTTCGCGGTGGTTCTCAGAAACTGCGCAGCTTACAAAATTGATCCCATTTAATACCGGACTGGTTTTACAACAACATGTTTATGAGGCCTACTGGTTTCATTACTCGCTTTATGAGGCCCAGCAGTTTTGTAATTTTGCATTTGGAAGACTTTCAGAGTCAGGAGATGTCTATCATCACACATGAATTAATGAACACATTAATTCATGAACACATTAATTCATGAACACATTAACACACAGTGTCTTGCAACTTGAGACTGATGACAACATTCATGCACACACAACAACTCTAATTCACACACACAGAGACACACACTCACACACATGCATGCATGCACACAGACACACACACACACACACACACCTGTGGTTAACAGTACGCTGCCTGTTGTCTCCTGTGGTTTCTGGGGAAAGTTGTTGTGTGGGTTTGTTTAGGGGGGAGGAGGGTGGGGGAGGAGGGTGGGGGGCGGGGGCGCCTGTCTTACAGACCACAATGAACAGGATTTAAATTTCACTTCATTTAAAAACCTTCTTTTCCCCATAAAAGCCCTCTGTCTCTCTACCTCTCTCTCTCTCTCTCTCTCCCTTTCTCTCCCTCTCCCGCTGTCTCACTCTCTCTCTTTCTCTCTCTCTCTGTCTCTCCCTCCCTTCCTCATAAACACTCTCGCTCCCTGACCCTGTCTGCTTTTCTGTGTGTCTGTGTGTGTGTGTGTGCCTGTGTGCCTGCATGTGTGTGTGTCGTCTGTATTCAGTACTGCTGTTCATAACCTAACCTTTAGTGTACCAATAAGATTCCTGAATGCTAATGAGCAGGGAAGTTGTGTGTGTGGTGGTAGTGTGTGTGTGGTGTGTGTGTGGTGTGTGTGTGTGTGTGTGTGTGTGTGTGTGTGTGTGTGTTGGTGTGTGTGTGTGTGTGTGTGCTGTGTGTGTGTCGTGTGGTTCTCCATGTCTCTGGCTGAAGTTGATAGCCTAATCAGATGATCTATTCAAATGACAGCAGAAGAGAGAAAGTTGTACCGAGGCCCCCAAAGAGGGGCCCCTCTCTCTCTCTCACTCTCTCTCTCTCTTTGTCTGGGGCCAGTTAGGTTCGGGGTCTCTAGGGAGAGAGGAAGGAGGGTCGCCGGATGCATGCCTGCATGTTGGTGTGTTGAGGGCGGCAAGCCTGTCTGTGTGTGTGATGTGTGTGTATCGTGTGTGTGTGTGTGTGTGTGTGGAGATGCTTTTGTGCGCACCACGCCGCCATGAGACTCAGAACCAACACAACGGGAACCTCTCCCGCTGTGTTGACGGAGCTAGCGGCTGTCATATCGATCATATCTTCATCACGGTCTTCCTCCACTTCATCGAGGTCCGTGTGGGCCGCTCCGCAGAACATGACCACAGGGGCGGGAAACATGTCCGCCTCTAATCAGTTCAGCTTGTTGTGGAGCGGGAGCAGGATTGGTATCTACTCTCTCCTCTCTCTTTCTCCTCTCTCCTCCGACTCTAAACTCTAAAAGTTGGACCGTTTATGTCCCTGGTCCTATGTCACTGGTGCATTAAATAATAGTACTTAGCATTGTTTAGCATATTGTATGTTCTTAGATGTTGGTAAAGCACTCAGAACGGCACTTCTGCTCTTATCCGCAATTATGAAACTCGTTCTATTAACCTCGCAATTATGAATTATGTACCACAGCGATATATTGCTGTCTCCTTCAACAAATGTACTCTTTGTTGAAGGAGACAGCTGCCAAATGCCCTAAATGTAAATGTAAGTGAGTGTAGTAATTTGAAGCAAACACGCTTTTAAAATCCAAATGTTAATCTCTCTCTCTCTCTCTCTCTCTACTTGGGGAGGTAATCAGTGATGTGTTTGCTGTTGTAGTGCAGCAGAATCAGTCACCTGTCCTACGCTAACCTCACCGGCAGAGGAAAGGAAGGTGTTAATATGTGCCCGAGGTGCCTGAGAGGGAGAGACCCTGTGACCTGCGACATCCCATCATCGTGGGTCACCATGACGATGTCTCCGGCGGGGACGGCTGATCGATGTGATCAACGTATATATATACTCGTCTTCAGACCGCGGCGTTAGCTTACCACAGCGTTAGCTTGCCGTAGCTCAGCGCGCGGTCTTGGTGTGAACCCGCGCTGAGACACATCTTAACGCCGTCAGGTCCTGAATGCGTTTTAATTAAAAGTGTTCTCACGTCTCCGTTTTGTCATTTAAATGTGGATGGAGGACCTTTTTCTATATTTGCATTGTGTGGGCTTTATTTAGACTTGTATTTCGTCTTGGCGTGTAACACACATTTCCCCTGCCAATAAAGACCCTTGACTTGACTTGTATAGAAGGGGAGAGAAGGGGGGGGGGGGGGGGGGGGGTGAGGGCGTGTGTCTGGGCAGTAAAACCTGATCAGCCATGATGCTGTTAGTCTAGGCAGCATAAAGACCCCTTCTGCTAACTCTGAATAACCCACTGTGTGTGTGTGTGTGTGTGTGTGTGTGCGTGTGCGTGTGCGTATGCGTGCGTGTGCGTACTACTTGTACCAAGTTAATATTTTAAGTAGCCTCACATGAAATGTTTGTTTTTCTAGGTTTTACTTAATAATCCCAAGACAAACATTCACACACACACATGCGCGCACACACACACTAGCCCTTCTGTTGCAGCGGTGTTAAATATCTTCAATAGATAATATAGGGCAGGTTACCTATTGTACCAACCCGTTGCAACCTGTGTGTGTGTGTGTGTGTGTGTTTGTGCTTGTATATTGGATAACTCTGTTTAACTTCAGAGCAGGAAAGGTGAGGTAAATCCAGGCAATGGATTTTGCATCAATATGAATTCAGACCCAATCATTTAAACCATTATTAAGGACGAGGTCATCCACAACATGTTGCGATCATGTTGGATTTCGGTTAAGAGCAAGATATCAGAAATAATGCTCATAAATAATTCAATAATGGTGTTGCAACGCGATACGGTCCTATGACAGCTGTCCTACTGAAACGCTATGCTGGAAGTTAGCTTAGCTTTAACATGTGGACAGTAGGGCTAGGAGTAGCTGTCTCTCTCCTCTCTCTGTCTCACCCTCTCTCTCTCTCTCCCGCTCTCTCTCAAATTCAAAGGGGCTTTGTTGGCATGAGAAACATGCGTTTGACTTTGCCAAGGCAAGTGTGAAATAAGAATCAAAATGTATGTACAATTACAAAAAATACCAGAATACAGAAATGTGAAAACAGACCTGTGCAACATTGCAGTGTTGAAATCAACTACATAACAAAGAGTATGTCTGTAAAATGAACATAACAAATACAAACAGGATGTTCCTCTGTCTGTCTCTGTCTCTCTGTCTGTCTATCTCTCTGTCTCTCTCTCTGTCTCTCTGTCTTTCTCCAGAGATCTCAGCATGAACAACTTCACCTTACTTCCTCCTCGAGCTCTGGAGCAATCTGCACTTTCTGGAGAGCTGTTGAGTATACACACACACACACACACACACACACCACACACACACACACACGCACACCTGGTCATAGCAAGACTGACCTGAATCATGGACTCTATGGGTAAGATTCTAGCTCTCTCTCTCTTTCTCTCGCTCAGCCGGGCTCTCTCTCTTTCCCTCTCTCCCTCTCTCTCTTTCTCCTTGTATGTGTGTGTGTGTGTGTGTGTGTGTGTGATATTCATCACTATAATGCCAAAAACATCACCGTGGTGAAATTATTCTGTGTTTGCTTAACTCTCCGTGACCCCCCCAGAGAAAACACCCTCGCACGCATTTACACGCTCACACACAACCCCGCAACACGCACACGCGTCACCTCGGCACCACACGGTAGCGGGCTCTGCTCCGGCGTTCCCATCGTGTTCCCGGCACGGCGCGCGTCTTTTCCTGATGACCGGTGCTCCACGGAATTACACGTACATGTGGCTTAGTTGCGGGGCTCCTCCGAGGACACAGGCGGGGAACACAACACACACACACACACACACACACCTGGATGATTCTATCAGGCTAGCCGTGATAATCTAATGGTCACGGTTTTAACAGTATGAACTGTTATATCTATAGCGTGTGTGTGTGTGTGTGTGTGTGTGTGTGTGTGTGTGTGTGTGTGTGTCTGCCAGCCATGTGTGCGGTCAACATCATCATCACCATTTAAATTAGAATAGATATTATTACAGAGGAAAACAGATCAGGGTTTGACATCTCTCTCTCTCTCTCTCTCTCTCTCTCTCGCTTCCAGATGTCGGTGAATCTGAGAGTGGATAGTAGCTTGTTGCTGTGTGTAGCATTGTGTAGATGTGTGTGTGTGTGTCTGTGTGTGCATGTGTGTGTGTGTGTGCACTCACAGCACTCGGAGGTTGTAGAGTCCAGCGAAGGCCTCCTCTGTGATCTCCGTCAGGTCGTTTCCCGCCAAGCGGCTGCCAGAGGTTCAGAGGCAGATTTAAGTTTGTAAAATGTAAAAAGTTTCTCAGGAGCTGCAGTCAACCCACATTACTGCTGACTTCACAAAGATCTGTCGAGATGATACATGAATTAGTGTGGCTATCACCATAATTCATGGAGGCAACAACAACCCTTTAGCAAGAAAACAAAACTGAATTGTCATATTGGACGACGTTGGAATCTTTTCCGCTCAGTAACTTGATTGGCTGCCTCTCAAAGAGGGTCTGTCTCTGATTGGACAATGGTTTACTTCTCCATTGTTGAAGGTCCAATCAGAGCCAATCAGAGAGGTTTCACCATTAACGACTAAACAAGTAAAGTGATGCTTCGACATCACACACGGTTTCTACACATGCACACCAACTCTGTTCAATGAAGAGGGACTTTCTGGTAATTAGGGTCATCAGTTAGGTCATCCTTGCAGAAATTAGGAGAGAAAAGAATTAAATAGACACATTTAAACTCTACAGCTTCTGTCATGTAGATATATGCACACTTCTTCCGGTTTCAGTGATTCGACGTACTCTTATAACCTGCTGCAGTCGCAATAATATTGTGCGGGATCAGTGGTCACATGAGTGAAGCTTGTAGCTCGGCTATGGTGCGCCGTGCGTTAGAAAGGCCACCATAACAAAGCGGAGCATAACTCAGACCGAGCAGTGAAGTCTTGAGACCCCCCCCCCCCCCCGCCCCCCCAGAGTCTCGTAGCAGAACCGCTTAATCAGCAGTCAGGGGGAGATATATGTATTTACCCTCACAACATGAACACCATGAGTTAACACGAACACGATGAGTTAACATGAACACCATTCGTAAATTATTACTAGACCATTAGTTTGAAGTATTAATTAACGCTTATTACTGCATTAACGAATGTTAAAGCAATCATTTCTGTACAAGGCTGAAACAGAATATGCAGGTAGAGATAAAACTATGAAAAGTCTACGAGAAACTACAAAGCAAATACTTCTTCTTATTATTATTATGGTTATAATGATTATAATTATTGCTGTTAATTGTGGGAGTGTGTGTGTTTGGTGGCTGGCTTAATTAGCCTCACCAGGCCCAGTTAGAGTCTGGGGGGGGGGTTTTGGGGGCTGGCACACACACTCAGGAGAGTGCTAGCATGCCAGCATATGGACCATCTGCTCTGTCGTGTCATTTTATCACTTCTTGACAATAAACCAGACTTTTCAACTTTTTCACCTCCCTGCCTGTGTCCTCGGAGAGCTCTGGGTCCCACGGGGAGACAGCATCGGCCCCTCCCCCGCCTCCCGCCCTTCTCTCACATGACACGAACACACAACACTGGAACGCATACGGGAGCTCCATCAGCCTGGACACACATACACACACACACACACAGACACTGATATGTTAAACTGCAATGTTCACAACTGCATTAACGAGGTGTTGAATTAGGTTTGAAAACAAGCATGTGTGTGCGTGTGTGTGTGTGTGTGTGTTAACCTGACTCTCGGCAGGCTGTCCCTGGGAATAAATTCCATCAGCTCCGAGTTTCCAGCCAATCGCAGGTGACTCAGACTTTGTAGACCAATCAGAGGAAGAGACGACAGCTGATTGGACGACAGGTCACTACCAGGGAGGGAAGGAACCAATCAATACAGAGGCTTGTGTGTGTGTGTGTGTGTGTGTGTGTGTGTGTGTGTGTGTGTGTGTGTGTGTGTGTGTGTGTGAACTCACAGCTTGACCAATGCAGGCAGACCAGAGAAGGCGTCGGGAGCCACAGAGGAAATTTTATTCCACGATAAATCTCTAAACACACACACACACACACACACACACACACACACACACACACACACACACACACACACACACACATGTACACGTACACACACACACACTATCAGACTTGTCTCCAGTAGAGTCCATCTTGATACCGATAAATACCGATAAATATCTCATTACATTATCACGACTCTACACAGGCCTTGTTTACACAGTAAACGTTTCCAATCACCGACGAGAGGAAACAAGTCAAACTCTGCAGATCAATAATTAAAAATGGTGGTGAGATTGACAGATGTTTGGATGAGATGTTTGACAGATGCTGAAGGCAGATGTGGTCCCCATCTGAGGGGGCGGTTGTAGGACAAATGCACACACATGTTGTCAGAGTGTTTAGCAAACCCACAAGGTTGTGGCGCCAATCTGAGACGCATGTGTGTGAAGATATTTATCTGGAATCTGTGTCAACAAATGGACATGAACAAATGGTTTTTTGAGTCGAGATACAATCGAAATGACAAAGCTGCTGCAGAATCTGGATGATTCTCTCGTGTGAACAGGGCCCGAGAGATAGCATAGGAATAATATGGTCTTACATGGACTCCAAGGCCATCAGACCATGGAAGGTGTTGGCTTGGAGATCCTCGATTTGGTTGTGATGGAGGTCACTGAAGCACACACACACACACACACACACACACACACACACACACACACACACAGAGTCCACACACACACACACACACACACACACACACACACACACACACACACACACACACACACAGAGTCTTTAAACACATGACAGTAAGATGCATTGACACTAAAACGAGGTTGTGTTTCATCGTGACGAGAACAGAGGAACACTCACATCTTCTGGAGACTCTCACAGGCTGACAGGCTGGGGAGGGACCTAAGGTGGTTATACGATAGATCACTGGGAGGGAGGGAGAGAGATGGAGAGATACAGAGAGAGAGGGGGGGAGAGATGGAGATACAGAGAGAGAGATGGAGAGAGACAGAGAGATGGAGAGGGACAGAGTGAGAGGGAGGGAGAAATGGAGAGAGAGAGATGGAGAGAGACAGAGAGAGATGGAGATAGAGAGAGACAGAGAGATGGAGAGAGACAGAGTGAGAGGGAGGGAGAGATGGAGAGACAGAGAGAGACAGAGAGAGAGGGAGGGAGAGATGGAGAGACAGAGAGA
>PIJE02000145.1:12500-21052 GCA_002895965.2 Coryphaenoides rupestris
GCTGGTTGACTGAGAAAACAGAAACATTCTCTCTCTCTCTCTCATTCAGCTCTGAGATGCCTTCAATGTACAAAAGGTACACCAACACATATGAACACACAAAACAAAGTCTGCACACACACACACACACACACACACACACACACACACACACACACACACACACACACACACACACAGTCTGCACACACACACACACACACACACACACACACACACACACACACACTGCAACTCACAGCGTCTCCAGACTGTGGAGTCCATGGAAGCAGCTGGTTCCCATGGTAACGATCCTATTGTTGTTGAGATGCCTGGACACACACACACACACACACACACACACACACACACACACACACAGGGGGCACACACACACACACACACACACACACACACACACACACACACACACACACACACAGGGGGGACAGATTAACTAATGAAGTGGAGTGTGTGTGTGTGTGTGTGTGTGTGTGTGTGTGTGTGTGTGTGTGTGTGTGTGTGTGTGTGTGTGTCAAAGCGCTGGAATCTGGGGGTCCCCCAAGATTTGCAATTTCATGCAAATTAGCTTGAAGCTGATTGGACAAAAGAAATGACAGACAACATCAATGCTCTGAATGCCATTACATCACGTGTGTGTGTGTGTGTGTGTGTGTGTGTGTGTGTGTGTGTGTGTGTGTGTGTGTGTGTGTGTGTGTGTGTGTGTGCATGTGTGTGCGTGTGTGCACGTACAGCACCACCAGGCTGCTGAGGTTGGAGAAGGCGTGGTCAGGGATGTGAGTGACGTGGTTCAGGGCCAGGGTGATGGCCTGGAGGGCGGGCACATGGCTCAGCGCCCTGACTGGCACCTCGCTCAGCCAATTATCATCCAGCCACAGGTGGCGCAGGGAGTGGAGCCCCGAGAACGAGCCAATGGGAACGCTTGAAATGTGATTGGCGTCTAGGCGGCTATTGAGGGAGAGAAAAAACACGCAGACGGACAGACAGACAGGCAGATAGACAGACAGACAGTCAGACAGGCAGGCAGACAGACAGACAGACAGAGAGACAGAGACAGACAGAGACAGAGCTACACAACATTGGAGTTTTAAATATTTTCCGGGTTTTAAGCCCTCAAGAGTCAGACTTGGAACGCAGGATCCAGAGGCACTTAAGGCACTGAGGGCTGTGTGTGTGTGTGTATGTGTACAGCAACACACACACACACACACACACACACACACACACACACACACACACACACACACACACAGGGTCACACACACACACACACACACACACACACACACACACACACACACACACACACTGCAGGCATAG
This sequence comes from Coryphaenoides rupestris, assembly GCA_002895965.2. Taxonomy (NCBI): domain Eukaryota; kingdom Metazoa; phylum Chordata; class Actinopteri; order Gadiformes; family Macrouridae; genus Coryphaenoides; species Coryphaenoides rupestris. Next base: position 13,821 of record PIJE02000145.1, read on the forward strand.
GGTAACTAGACTCCTAAAAAGTGACAATCCATTAGGAGATACCGGGAGAAAGACCTTTCTAACTGTCCAGCCTCCACACACACACACACACACACACACACACACACACACACACACACACACACACACACACACACACACACACACACACACACACACACACACACACACACACACACCTACAAAATTGCTCGACCCTGGGACCCAGAGGACGTGGTGGCGCCCAGAGACGGTGAGCTGCTGGGTCAGGGGTCAAGGATCAGAGGTCAGGGGGTGCCCATGGGTCAAGGGTCAAGGGGTGCCCAGGGGTCAAGGGTTGACCAGGTGTCAGGGGGATGCCGAAGGGGTCAGGGAGTGCCTAGGGGTCAGGGGGGTATCCAGGCATCAGGGGGGTGTCCAGGTGTCAGGGGGATGCCGAAGGGGTCAGGGGGTGCCATGGGGTCAGGGGTCAAAGGTTGATCAGTCTCTCTGGGATACAAAGCGACATGTTTGACTGGACCATGTCATGTGTTCTGCTGCTGTGTTCCGAGGCTGATCTGGGCAGTGTGTGTGTGTGTGTGTGTGTGTGTGTGTGTGTGTGTGTGTGTGTGTGTGTGTGTGTGTGTGTGTGTGTGTGTGTGTGTGTGTGTGTGTGTGTGTGTGTGTGTGTGTGTTGGTGAGTCTAGACCCGGACTGGGAGCACTTCCTGTTGGACGACGAGCAGAAGACTCTGCACACGGTCCAGTGCAGCCCTGCCCCAGGTACATACACACACACACACACACACACACACAGAGACACAAACACCCGTCTGTGTCCTCACATGTGTTGGCGTCCGTAGGTCCCTTCAAACCGTGCCTCAGCCTCTTTGGCAGTTGGCTGATCCGCAGTGGGGTGTGGCTCATCACCGCAATCTCATTGGTCAGCAACGGCCTGGTCATGCTGTCCGTCTTCCTGTCCCCCTCCTCCTGGGCCACACCCCCCAAACTGCTGATTGGCTGGCTGGCACTGGTGAACAGCCTGATGGGCGTGTGGACCGGCTGGTTGGCCGTGGTGGACGGATGGACCTACAGCACCTTCTGGAGGTGTGTGTGTGTAAGGATGAGAGTGTGTGTGTGTGTGTGTGTGTGTGTGTGTGTGTGTGTGTGTGTGTGTGTGTGTGTGTGTGTGTGTGTGTGTGTGTGTGTGTGTGTGTGTGTGTGTGTGTGTGTAAGGATGAGAGTGTGTGTGTGTGTGTGTGTGTGTGTGTGTGTGTGTGTGTGTAAGGATGAGAGTGTGTGTGTGTAAGGATGAGAGTGTGTGTGTGTGTGTGTGTGTGTGTGTGTGTGTGTAAGGATGAGAGTGTGTGTGTGTAAGGATGAGAGTGTGTGTGTGTTGTACATCAGACCAATGACATCATCAGTTTTATTTCTCAGCACGAGTATGCAGAACTCTTCTATGTTAGAAAGTAGATCTGTGTGTGTGTGTACACAGGTACGGCGCGCAGTGGGAGTGCAGCTTCCTGTGCCGGTTCAGTGGCTTCCTGTGTGTGTTCGCCTCCCAGACGGGCCTCTTCCTGCTCACGCTGGCCGTGATGGAGAGGAGCGTCATGGCAACCGCCCCCGCCCGGTCTGCTGCTGCCCCGCCCGGTCGGTGGCGGAGCGAACCTGAAACCAACGCACCCTCGCCACACAAAACCCTCCCTGACTGCAGCAGGGAGAGGGATGGTACACACACACACACACACATACACACACATACACACATACATACACACACACAGGCAGACAGGCAGACAGGCAGGCAGACAGGCAGGCAGATAAAAACTGGTGAACGTAAACAGACGTTAAGAAGTCTTTCCCGAAGGAAATTCGGGATGTGCCCCAACAACAAAAGAGTAAAAACAATAGAATAATACATGTGTGTAAGCCTAATGGTAAAACAACAAATCTAAGAAACATTTTATGAAAAAAATAAGTTAACTAGAATAGAAAAGTTGCCAATAGTATTGCAAAAGTAATATTCACATGCTAGTGATGTTGTTGTCAGTGTCCATCTTGCAGAAGCTAATTCTAACTCCAGTTCTCTCCTCCCCCCAGCCCCCCCCTCTCCTCCCCCTCCCTTTTCCCTGCGTCTGGCCGTGGCTCTGTGCTTCCTGCTGGGCCTGGCCATGTCGATGCCGACCCTGGTGGCGGGCGGCGGCACCACGGCCCTCTGCCTGCCACTGCCCTCCTCCTCCTCCTCCTCCTCCTCCATTGCCTCCTCGGTCTCGCTGCTCCTACTGGACGCCGGCTGCTTCCTGGCCATGACGCTGGCGTACACGAGGCTCTACTGCCGCGCTGCCCACGGAAACAAGGCCCCGGTTCCCATGCCGACCGCATCATCGCCGTGGGAACGGGAGGAGGAGGCAGCGCTGAGCCGCCACGTGGCCTGGCTCCTCTTCTCCGACTGCCTCCTCTTCCTCCCAGTGGCCTTCGCCTCCTCCTCCTCGCTGCTGCGGCTGCCGGCGGGGGCGGGGCCCGAGGTGCTGAAGGGGGTCCTGCTGCTGGTGGTCCCACTGCCCGCCTGCGTCAACCCGCTGCTGTACCTGCTGTTCTCCCGCGCCGCGCACCAGGACCTGCAGGCCCTGGGGAAGAGGCTCCGCAGGGCCCTGGGCGGCCTCAGGGGGGCGCCCTGGGGCCGCACCCATGTGGGGGGGCGGGCGGCGGGGGCGGAGGCGTGGTACGACGACGAGGATGCTGAGAAACAGTCATGTGACTCAACGCAGGCGCTGGTGGCGCTAGGTAGCGTGGGGGGAGAGGAGGAGGAGGAGTAGGAGGAGGAGCAGACAGGAGGAGACAAGCAACCTCCGGTGGTGGCATGTGTTGCCCCATGCTACTAGACGCTGTTAGACACACACACACACACACACACACACACACACACACACACACACACACACAGACTCTGGTCCAGATTCAAGTCTTCCAGCTCCTCATTAAAGACCACACCCCCTCCAACATCAGCTGATCATATTTCTGATTAAAGTTCAATAATTAATTAATTAATCCACAAATACAACCAAACACATCAGTGAGCAAATGTTTAATTCATCATTATTTCCCCAATCAAGTCCCAAATAAATATGCCCCATCTAGAAATATATAATGTACCAAAAGATCAGATTCCTCTTATGTACTTATGCTGTGTGTGTGTGTGCGTGCGTGCGTGTGTGTGTGTGCATGCGTGCGTGTGTGTGTGCATGTGTCTGCGTGTGTGTGAGAGAGACCAACTGTGACAATCCTGTTTTCCTTTCTGAACTGTGATAGATCACGCTAGCTGGCGGCGCTACAGCTAGCTAATGCTAAGGCTAGCTAATGCTAGTCCTCATCTTTAGCCAAACTACTTCTGTTGCTGTAAAAACACAACCAACGCGTGTCTTTGTACAAAATGTAATATAAAACCTGCTACTCTTTATACGCTCAACTCATGTGTGTCTGGTTGTATTTTGTTATCTTACCATGGCAAATGATCATTATTAAATCATCTTACCATGGCAAATGATCATTATTATTAAATCTTACCATGGCAAATGATCATTATTATTAAATCTTACCATGGCAAATGATCATTATTAAATCATCTTACCATGGCAAATGATCATTATTATTAAATCATCTTACCATGGCAAATGATCATTATTAAATCATCTTACCATGGCAAATGATCATTATTATTAAATCTTACCATGGCAAATGATCATTATTAAATCATCTTACCATGGCAAATGATCATTATTATTAAATCTTACCATGGCAAATGATCATTATTAAATCATCTTACCATGGCAAATGATCATTATTATTAAATCATCTTACCATGGCAAATGATCATATGTGTGTGTGTGTGTCCACCAGCCTTGCCCTGAACTTCTTGTTTTCATGTCTTCTAAGCTGTTCTTGAATAAACAGCTTTTCCTACGGATCTGCCTCATTTTGTCTTTCTTCAAACTTTTTAACATATTCAATTTAAACATATTAAATTGCCCTTTTTACCAAGTTTTTTTTTTTCTAAATCTCATGCAGGAACTACTTTTATTGAAAAAAGTATTAAATTATATTTCAAAGTAATACATCAGGCTACCAGAACCTATGTGTGGGTGCGTGTGTGTTTCCTATAGGGGGAACCTTTATCACGAATCCAAGAGGGCACTTTTTATGTTTTTATGTAAACACCAGGCACCACTATGGGGCGCTAAAAGCATCAAATCCTTTTTTTTTTGCTATTTGTTTTAAAGCGCCACAGCTGAGATTCGAACCGGCATCATCACAGAATATTTTGGTTGGCTGCAGCCATACCACGGAGCGCCCCGCCTACCACAACGATGTGTGGATCCCACGTGTGATCCTGCATCCACCCACCCGGGTCACCGCTGGGCACGGAGGAGGAGCATCAGCCACCTTGGGCCTCCCCGGTCCCATGAGGACGCGCTAACCCCCGACTGTAGACGGGCAGCCTCCATCAGCCGCTCCCACCCACCACCTGGGCTGACGGCCTCGCCCGAGGAGCGCCGACGAACCCAGAATTTATATACCTAACCTGACGACCAACTCACTTATGGTGACGGAATTGTTTTTGTTGTTGTTGCCAGAATCGGAAAGAGGAGAAGTTGTTTCATAGAATGGCAGCCATGTTTTAATTGAAATGCTTGTTTGTTCAAAAAAGACAATAGTTTACCAAAATTATTGCGTCATCGTGTTATCCGTTGCGTTATCCGTTTCCATGGCAGCAGCTCAGGAGGTGAGAGCTGGTCCCTGGCAGCCGGAAGGTATTTAGCGAGTATATTTTACAATAAAACAGCAGTTTTGTTGAGATGCAGGGTCGTTCATAAAGCTCTCTAGCCTCGTTCTGTGTTGTTTGTATAATGTGGATTTGTCAACGCCATGCCAATAAAGCTCTTTTGAATTGAATTGAACTGAATTGACATACCCGCACACACCTTATCAATAAAAGACGATAGGGCCTTATCTTTCACGGCCCTATCGTCTTTCATTGTACTCAGTAAAACGTAGAACAAGAGGCACACACACACATACGCACAGTCATACAAAGAGATGTGAGCAATGAAACGAGACAGGTGAGAGGGGAGAGAGAGAGAGAGAAGGAGGGGGGAGAGAGAGGGAGGGGGGATATTGTGAAATGTTGATCTTTTAAATTCCAACGCTTGAGTTAATAAATGATTTTTACATCTTAAGGGCCGATACAAAGAGGCATACACAGACAGATACTGTACACACACACACCAATATACTGACCAACTGACAGACAGACAGACCATTTGGTCCGTCCAGAAGATTGCAGTCAAACTTTAACCTTACCCACCTTACTGTCTTACCGTCTTAGTCTTACCGTCTTACTGTTTTAGTCTTACCATCTTACAGTCTTACCGTCTTACTGTCTTGGGCAGGGAAGTGAGTCTTCTGGACAGTTGAGTTGGGCAGCTATGTCAAATGTTGAAGAATGGACGCCTATACCTCGTTAGCGCTTCTCCTGTCCACATCCCTCGCCCAAGATGTGGACGTAAAACCTGGAGCTGTTGGTCCCCGGGCGCCGTCAAATGGCTGCCCTGGAGGGGCAGCAGGATGGGTCAAATGCAGAGGACAAATTTCCACGGGCCACCCTCCCTGCATGCGTGTGTGTGTGTTTGGCGGCCGCCACTTCCCGCTGTGTGTGTTGTGTGACCATTATGTGTGTGGACTAATAAAGATCTTCTTCTTCTTCTTCTCATCTGACCCGTGGGGGGTCAGGGGTCACAGCCTGACAACCCAACAGACAATCTCAGAGAAAAAATGCAGAGAATCGAAAAAAAACAACCGCATTCCATGTACAAATAGAACCAACTTCTACCCAATAGAATCAAACTATAATTTAATTAATCTGGACTCTGCATAACCCCCCCCCCCCCTAAGAGAGATCAACATAATCATCTAGTATATAGGGAGGATGAATATAATAGTATTAATAATGAGTGGAAAGTAAAGAACCTGTAATTCAAAGTAAAGAACCTGTAATTTACTGTAAAAATCCTAGTAAATTAGTAAAGAAGCTGCAATTCAAAGTAAAATAGTAAAGAACCTTTAATGATAGTAAAGAACCTGCAATTCGCGGTACACTTGTATGAAATGTGTGATAAAACCATCAGTCCATCCAAAACATGGTATGGACTCTCACCTTACAAGCTTACAAGACCACGGTTTGATTATGATGTCTGTGGATTATTTGCCATGGTAAGATAATGTAATAATAATGCACTTTATGTTAAACTGTTGGTCTGTTTATTATTTTGCCATGGCAAGGATGCCAGGATATTTGTGTGGGTGGGGAGGGTGGGGAGGGTTAGTGTAACATTAGGTTAGGTACATTGTGTTTGAAATTATTCCTAAAATTGCTGCATTGATCTGTTGGTCTGTGTAGCTAAAATAAACAGGATTTTGCTGCTTAAACGTATGTATATGTCTATTCATTGATTCACTCGTATACCAAAATCCATTTGAATTGAAAAATATTGCTTCTCGTGTCAAATATTGATATGCGATTAAAATGCGATTCATTTCGATTAATTAATTACAAAGCCTCTAATTAATTAGATTTTCAAAATGTATCAAGTCCCACCACTACTTATCTTATATAAAAGCATCAAAATAGAGCTTGTTGCTTCATCCATTTACTTTCCTTCCACCCCCAATGTCTTCAAGTCCTAAAAACGGACCCTCTCTCTCTCCCCCCTCCCTCCCTCTCTCCCTCTCTCTCTCCCTCCCTCTCTCTCCCTCTCTCTCTCTCTCTCTCTCTCTCTCTCCCTCTCTCTCTCTCTCTCCTGTCTCCTTGTTTCATTGCTCCCATATTCTCTTTGTATGTATGTGCATGTATGTGTGTGTGTGTGTGTGTGTGTGTGTGTGTGTGTGTGTGTTCTACAATAAAAGACAAAAGGGCCGTGAAAGATAAGGACTAAGATTAAGACCAAATCACACACACACACACACACAAAAATAGTGTTTGTGTAGTATTTTATATTTTAGTTTCCTGGTACTTTATATTTAACCTTTTCGCTTATTTTTAAGTTAATTTACATTAAAGTATTATTTTTTTAAAAGAAAGTGTGTGTGTGTGATTGCTTGTGTCCTTCTCTGCGTGTATGTGTGTGTGTGCGTGTGTGTGTGTGTGTGTGTGTGTGTGTGTGTGTGTGTGTGTGTGTGTGTTTGACAGCTGCTCGTCGGCTCAACGCGAAAGGCTGTGCT